>VZTN01028712.1:895720-971897 GCA_013400515.1 Erpornis zantholeuca
AAAAAAAAAAAAAGAACGCAATTAGTGTGGCTTTATCTGATATACACACTCAGTGTAAGTCCCAGGAAATCTGAACTGCAGAGAGATTAAGAGGGCTGAAGCACACTTGCTTTCCTGCTCCTGAAATTAAATCCTTTTATCTGTATTTGAATTTAATAGTGATGACAGCGCAAAAGGGAATGTGCCATCTCATATAAAAAGGCAGGTTTGCTCCTGTGCTTGGGAACCAGCTTGCTGAGTAACAGGTCCCCTCTGTTCTTCGCAGGCTGGCTGTGGGCAGGATTATGTGCAGTGACAGTTTAACAAGATATTGGTCTCTACCCACAACACTTTTCATTTCTGACTTCTTCCCAGACAGGAAAAAGAGTGGTCACTTATTCACTGGTGCTTGGCCTGAGCAGCCACCTGCACACAGAGCTCAGGGCTGCCCCTGGCTGCACATTTACACAGCAGCTGACTGGAGGCACTGCTCATTCCTTCCTTGTAAATACAACAGCAAAGCAACATCATGCAACAGATCATAGCCAAGGGATAATTTTGTGGAGCAAAAGGCAGAACAGGTAATGTCCAGAGCTGAGGAGTGGGCTTGCTTGCATCTGTGACCAGAGAGCATTCCTCCAAATCAGCCATGGCACGAGGGGGACTATGACCAGAAAACAGCCAGCTGGAGAGGTCCCAGCCCAGCTGCCATCTCCAGAGCAACAGTTCTCCATAAATATTGACCAGTGCTAACAGCCAGGGGCAGGGTTCATGCCAAATGGATGGTCTCCTCACCTGGCTTAATAAAACACCAGCCAGTGTTATTAATTAGGAACTGCTTTCCTTCCCCAGACTCCCTCTAAAGTTTATCCTCCAGGGGCATCTGTTATCACTACATGGTGTCCAGTGCAAGTCATCACCCACAGCTCAGGTGAAAAAAAGGCACATCTGGTGCTGCATTCAATTTTGAGTTTTCCTTCAAGAGCTGTACTTCAATACAGGGTGTGACCTGTATCTGCACTCTAAAAAGATTTAACACAATGATGGTCCCACTGCTTGCTTACTGTCCAGGGAAAGGAGAGGGGTACAAGATGAAGCATGTGCAGCCATTCCATGAGCATTCCATGAACATTTCCAAGAACTTGTCAAGGCTTTCCACAGAGCACTTTTCAAACATCAGGATCATTTGATTATATATTGGCTCCCAGAAAGCCCAGTTTCAAATAGCCCCAGCACCCCCAGCAAAGGATGTGTGCAGTCATGTGTGCCATCATTTGATAAGAGGGATGTTGCATTAATGAAGGCTTTGAAAAATCCATTAGAATGATTAATACAGTAAATAATTTACTATATGTAAACTCTGGTCAAATGGCTGTATCCAGACACACTGATTTCTGGAGCCATATTCCTAAGTAAGGGTGTTATAAGGATGAGGTAAGGATAAAATAAAGACTAAAGGAAATGGCCTCAAGTTGTGCCAGGGGAGGTTTAGATTACATTTTAGGAAAAATTTCTCCAGAGAAAGAGTTATAAGCATTGAACAGACTTCCCAGGGAAGTGGCAGAGTCACCATCCTTGGAAGTGTTCAAAAACGTGGATGTGGCACTTCAGGGCATGGTTTAATGATGAACATGGAGATGGTGCTAGGTTAATGGTTGGAATTGATGATCCTAAAGATCTTTGCCAACCTTAATGATTCTAATGGAAGTTAGACAGGCAACTGCTATTGAAAAAATTATACTGAGCTTGGGTTTGATAGCTGCAGATTTCTATTACTGTTCAGTGGATTTTGAACTTTGAAAATTGGAGATATGGGTGGTATCTGTTTACTTATCTGTGCAGAGATAAGCAGTACATCTGGGGATGGGAATACACAACTACAGCACTTGTGTAGGTGCACATGACTTTGTGGCTGGACATAAGAAATACCTAACAGGCATAACAAGTTAGGCCTCAGCAAACTCATTACTTCTTGCAACTAATTTCAATTAAGTGCCTCCACAAATCTGAGAGTTTGAACTTAGCAGCCCCCATTAAAGGGCTGTGGAAGGCTGGAATGTGAAGGCAGCACAACACAGCCACAATTAGCCATCCCACTGCTGTCCAAAGCCTCCTCCACGGGGCAGAGCCAGGCACAAGGTCTCCTGGAGACTGCACCAGTGTAATTACATGCCAGGCACACAATTCATTGCAGCGTTTTCTCCTCCAGCCAGTTTTGCACCTGCAGGAAGATCTCGCTGAGTGAGTCATCAAAAAGCCAGTTACATTTAGCAGCTTGAATAATTAGGAACCTCCTTGTTCCACAGCGATTCCATGGGTGCTTTTTATGCTTCAGTGCTTCTCAACTCCCTCTTTCTTCAAGCAACATTTTAATTTAGGCCTGTGCTCTCTATCCTGGAGAGCTTCATATATAATTCAGAGAAGGCTAAAGTAACTGGCCTCTCCATCTCTATTTAACACCTTCATGTCAGTGAACAACCCTCTCTGTGCTAAATCCTTTCAGAGGCTAATCTGTGCCAGATCAAAGGGGAACGGCTTTTAAGGCAATCTCCACAGAGCTGAGGTGATTATTAATTCATCAGAAGGTCTCCTCTGAAGTGCCCATTTATTTTTTGTATGCTAATGCATTTAAAGCGATTGACGGTTTAAACACAGGCCCTAAATCACACAGTGAAATGTTTGCTGTAAGGGCTGAACTTTATTTACAAAAAAATCCTGATATTCATTTCAGGCTTAGAAATCACCAGTTTGGGATTTATGTGCTGATAAGCTAAAAATGTTCTGAGAAGATCCCTTTAAAAGTGACCACTCACAAGTATTCTCAAAACGCCTCAAGAAAGAATAATAAAATAAATTCATGTTCTGAGCATTTTTTAGCCTTACACTCTGGCTGACAGTGAATGATGCCAGCAAGCTGTCTGTCCCACAGCAGTTCACTCCAAAAGTAATCAAACCACTCCTGTCTGCCCCAAACCAACCTGATCCACACGCTCTTCCAGGCTATGAAATGTGCTGCAATCCCCTGCACAAACCTTCCCTGCACACAGCCCTCAGCCAGACTCAGAGCTGGCCTGAGTCCATGTGCAATGACAGACATCAGTCAACAAAGGAAAGAAAGATAGAAACCAAACTTTCTTAGACTTGTATAAGCCCTTAGTGCATCCATGGCTGCTGGCAGCCCAAACCAGCCATCTTTTGGAGGTAATCCTTGTGCTGGATGATAAACTTCGTATCAGGCCATGGCATTTCACAGGGGAGAGCAATAGCTGTTCTGCCCAGAGCTCCCAGCACATAACCCCACAGGCTGTCCCTGCCCCCTTCCTTCCTCCTTTTGCTCCTTGCTGTTCCTCCTGGCCTTTGCCTGACCCCCACAGCTCATCAGGGCTCACTGCTCCTGCTTTCCGAGTCAATCCTTCTGCTGATCTCTTTCCTTCAAAGCTGTTTCCTCTGGATTTTTCACCCAGCATTTCTAACATATCCTCATGACTTGGGACCACTACTTTTGCTCCCATGTCCTGTTGGAGGGATGTGCCACCAGCAGTGCTGTCCCACCAGGACAGCTCTCTCTGCTCCTTTCCACCACCTTCTCTCCCTTGTCAAAGCAGCACTATAGACTCACAATCCCTGCAGCCTGCAAATCCTACTGGATAAAGTCTCTGCTCCCATCACCCTTCCAGCTGCTCACATGGTTTCACTGGGTTCTTCAGACAAACCAAACTCTTCAGTCAGGCAGCCAAGGACTCTTCTACCCACCACATCTGCTCCTCTGTCTTTTTTCTGGCAGTCGTGGGAAGATTCCCTGACTCTGCATGCACAGCGATTCTTACTGACTTCTCTCTCACCCCCACACTACTTCTGCTTCCCTGCCTGGCTCCCCCATCCTTAAATCCTTCTCTGCCTTGTGTCCCACAACTTGCAGCTACAACTTAGTTCCCCTCTGCAATGATCAAATGCCATCTCTGTCTGAGATTTCAAATTTTTCTTCCCTAAGCACCACATCCCCACAATTCCTGCCATGGCTCATCCCACTCCCCGAGGAGTCTCTAATGAGAGCGTGACAAAATCCAGCCTGCCAGGATCCATCCCAGCCATCTGCTATCCATCGAGGTACTTCTACTGCACCTCTGGCTGTGCCATCCCAGCATCAGAGACAGCAGCATGGGGGGTGCTGAGAACTTCAACAAAGGCAAGAGGTAATGATTAGAGACTCTTAATTTGTCACAAGCCATCAGAGATGCCTCTGACAGGGCTGATTTATATCACCCATTTCAAATGGAATAGGGACTTGTACAGAGCAATGTGAAAATCCTTGCAAAGGCCAAGCAAGCCATAAACATTTGCAAGGCGCATGCTTGCCTTGGGTTTCTTTTTATCTCTTTAAGAGCCTGTGCCCCATGGTGCCTTTTATTGTCACTGCACATGGAACCGAGCCCAAAAGATCACTCTCAGACAGAGTATCCCACAGAAATGAATCCTGTTTCAATCCTCTGTTGTAACAGGAAGTGGGGTGATTTTTCTCTTCTGTTTATTGTTATTTGCTGCATCAATCAGTGCCTCACTGAAGATTGCAAGGGGTTGTTTTTGTTGCTCGTTTGCTTTTAGAAGTGAGGAATGGCAGTGCTGAATTTTATACATGAAAACAGCTTAAATTTCTCTCTCCTATACATCTGAACTGCAGTATGTGGCACTGTCTGTTCACCTTTTGAAAGAAAAAACTTGCCTCTACCTGCTTAGAAACATCAGTGCTTGAAAACGACATTTGCACTCTTCCAGTGAGCCTGCAAAACTACTACATCTCAGATTTTCTGCTGATTTTTGTCTTGTTCCAAGATGAGGGAGGCTGCATAAAAAGGGACAGACCCAACCCCACACAGGCATACAACAAAACTGGCTTGCAGAATTCAAGCCCAGGGATACTCACAGCTTGCTCAGGTTTTCCAGGCCTGTAAAGGCTCCATTGGTATCTTCTATTGTGCCTGAGATGTCGTTGTGGTCCAGTTCCCTGGGGAGAGGACAAGAGAGAGATCAGAATCAGTGCTTTAGTCCCAGTGTCACTGCTACAAACAAGTGGAGTAGGTTGGAGAGTGCCACATGAGAGCTTCCCATTTTCTCCTGACAGTTATCAGAAAATGCAGAGTCCTGCAGCAGAGCAGCATTAATCACTTCTCCTGCACTGACACATGGTGGGATGGTGCAATCCAGGAAGAGCCCTCTCTTGTTCCTAGCTGAAACCCTCTGAGACAGCTACTTTTTACCAAGTCAGTTCCTGTCCTTTTCTAGTTCTGTGCATCCAAACAGAATGAGGAAAATGAAAATAAACCACCAAAATTAAACTGAAAGAAACAGTTGTCCTTAAATGCTACTACCATGATATAAGATCACTTTGGTATTCCAGTGTATACATGTATTTGTCTATAGCTGAATCCTATGAAGATGGTTTGGTGTATTTTCTAAAAAGCTGCATTTTTTCTGGCAATGAACTTGAAAACTCAACAAAGGAAAGTGCCAGCATCACTACATCAGCCTAACTCTGTGTAACCGTTTAAGAGGAACCCAAGAGAATTCCTTTTTCAGAGTTAGCTTCTTTTGGCTTTCAAATTGACCATCAATTACAGGAGTCAAAAGAGGTCTGAAGAAAAACAAGCACACAGAACAAACAGAGAGATCCACAAAAGCTGTTTAAACAATCTGTTTAAAAATCCTTCCCTCCCAGCTTTTAATTCCAGCTAGCAACAAATACCCAGCAACTCCGACAGAAATTCATCTTTTCCAATGTTAAGTAAAAAGAAAGAAAAACTAAATAGACTTTGTTGGTTTTATTACATCACTCGGATTTAAAACCTGGCAAAACCCAACACCAAAGCAAACTTCACCATCCAGATAACCCCTGAGCCCTCAGGTACTCCTTTCGCACCTTTTGAAGATGATTATCAGAATGTTTCCAGATAAAAAATTATTAAGACCAAAAAATTTTAAAAAGTCCCCCTTCATTTTGCACCACTCCAGACACAGGCATCACAGTGTGGCTTCTAGGCTGTGCAGCACAAATACACAGTAACTCACAAGAAGGGAAAAGAAATTTAAAAGAAAACCCCAGCTGCAATATGGAAATGGTTTTCATTCAGCTGGCTGTAGCCTTCACTCCTTTCCCTGCCTTAGGGTGAACTAACGATGTGAAGGGAGATGGCCAAAAGGCACAATTCCTGTTTCTCAGCTGCCTTCAGCCTGAGACCTGAATCTCACGTCCCTGGAGAGCCCTGGCCTTAGCCAGCATCACTGTGGATGTCAGGGTGATCTGTGGGCTGCCCTGTGCCAAAGGGATGGACAAAATCTCAGCATCCCTGTGGGGTGTGGGCGCACATAATGCTGTGGTGGCCAAAGGGACGAGTCCAGGAGACAGGCTTTGATGTGCTGGCATTTCCAGCACCATCCGAGTGGGACAGGAGCAAATACATCCTCCTGGAGCTCAGTTTCTACACTTTCCCAACAATTGCCAAGCCAGTGTCCGTTGTTCTGTTTGTTTTTTAAGGGAAAATCCCTTCTCAGACATTTGTCCTCTTCAGTTTCACCACGGGCTGCTGGTTTTTGGAGCGGCAAACCCTTTCCCATGGCAGAGACAGACAAGTGGGAACAGCCCCTAGGAGCTCTGACACACACTTTTATTAATTGACTGCCACACATTGTGTTTTCTTGAAAAAGGGAAAGAAAATGGTATTGCTTGTTCATCCAGTGGCAACTCAAAGGTTTAGTGTTAGAAAGGAGGAATAAAAACCTTTTTAACAAATGAGTGAAAATAGAGGGAGAAGAGTGGGGTATTTTAGCCCAGCTCTCTTTGTATTCCAACTCCTCTCCCAGCCCGTTGCCAATTTCCTATTCCTTCTGGCTGGCTGAGCTTGAATGCTCGAAGCCTTGTTAATCATTGTGCTCAGAGGTCTCCGGGCCTGACCTCTATTTGAATAGCTCCACATTTCAGCAGTTTCACACCCACCAAAGGCTTCCCAACAATAGCCCATAATTAAAGCATGCTCGGCTCTTTTTCACCAGGTGCAGGACCCAATAGGCCTTTCTCTTTATTAAATTAGAGCTCACTCACACACTCCCTCTCTGCCTCCCCCCTCTGCCCTGGACATAAAAGAGGCACCACATTCACTGCAGAGCAAAGAGAACGACCAGCTCCCCTTCTCCTCCATTTTTCTTTGGAAACCTTTAGTTCCGGTCTTGACAGCTGCCTCAGAGAGGTCCCTTTCTGAATGCCCAGTGGCTGAAAGGCTTTGGCTTAGGTTAAAAAAAAAGCAAACAAAACCCAAACTCACTTTCCAGTCACTTCCTTCACTAAGAACTTCAATAAAGAAAAGAGTAAGATGCAGAAAATACTGTAAAGAGGGGAGATCTTTCTGTTCCCGTTTCCTTTTAATGACTTAGGCCACAATGGGCTTCTGAAGAGGAATAAAAGTATCAAAGTGTGTTTTTTTCTTTTGAAGGAAGAATTAAATCGGTTTGCTGAACCCAACCAGCCTGGGAACATGTCTGGTGCTGTCACAAGGACTGTGAGAACTTTGTGGTGTGCCAGATGAAGGTGCTGAGCCTGCAGCTCCCAGAGAGAGGAGGAAAGCAGCCAGCAGCCCTGCAGCTTCCAGTAAGGAGACAGAGGCAACACAGCTGCAGGAATGGAACTGGATTCCCCATTTTCTGATGTGCATAAGACAAGCTCAGATGTACTTCAATCCAACACAGCTTTTGGGGTAACAGTGCATAATGGTACAATGCTACAGCTGCATCCCACAGGTCACACTGATCTGTCTAATGGGCTCTGTTGCTCCTAAAACCTTACCAGTTGGTATTTGGATTAGCAAGCTCATTTCCAGTGTCACATTTCCAGGTATTATATTGTGTGAGTGGTTTTAAAATAAAACTATGTGGTAAATGGCCACAGCCAGCACTGGATGGATCATTTTGCAATTCAGTATTAGAGCACATGAAACTTTGCCTGTGGCAAACTTCTTGATTTTTCAGGGTTTACCATGAAAATCAGAGCACAGAACATTTCATGAACCCAGCTGCATTAAAGACTTCTGGTTACTTGCATAGTACCTGAAAAAACTAATTATTTCTATGACTGGACTGAAGACTGGATGAAGCTTCATGTGTTGTTGTTACACTTCTGGTACAGTCAGACCCCAAGCTCAACCTCTACATTTCTTTGTTTTACCATTGTTCTTTTCTTATCACCAACTTAGACCATAATTTTATATTTAATATACAGGTTTTTTTAAAAAGTAACAACAGAAGTGCTCAAAAGCACATTTAAGAGGATATTCAAATTTCCAGTGTTGTCAGTGGAAGGAATCATTCCCTTCTCCTCCTGAGTGCAGAATGACCCAAAAGAAACTAATTCTTTCTAATAATTTCAATTAAAGTCAATATGATAGCAAGGGAAATACTGCTATTAGCTGCAGGAATGAGATCTCAGGGATTTTTGGTCAGGGAGGTGGTTTCAGATACCCAAGGCACCCAAGGCACCTCCAAAGCAGAACCATCCAGTAGAACACAAACTGTGGAGGCTCCACAGGTGTGATCTGACAAAAGCTGAGAGCAACTTACAGGACACGCAGGTTTTTGAGTCCCCTGAAAGCACCTTCTGCAATATGATTGATGGAATTGTGGCTCAGCCGCAGCACGTGCAGTCCCCCGAGGTCTGCCAGGCTTCCCTCATCCAGCCTTGTTAAGTTGTTGTAGGAGAGTATCCTGAGGAAAAAAATATAGCAACAGCCCTTGTCAATCCATCTGGTATTTTCCACACACCTCTGTGCCAACCAGTGCCTGCCTCCCACAACAACCTCACATGAGGTGAGGTACTGGGGGCATACGTAACAGCTGGGTGAGGAAATAAGACTGCAGCCTGCAAGTATTGCCACAAGACACCCATGGGGAAGCCTGGATGACACTAAGGGAGCAGGAGGCAGTTCACAGCTATGGGGAAATTTTCTGTGCAGGCTACAGAGAGAGGCTGCCCCAGAACTGACTGAGAGTGACAGTCCAACAGCCACACACTGCCAGCTAGGGCAGGGACGAGCTTCTCCTGCTCCCATGCAGCTGGGTGAGGGTCTGGGAGTACCACCCCTCTGTCCCCACAGGTACAGGCAACACTCAGATGGCTGTGTTCGATCCTCACTCCCATTTGGAGTCCCTCTGAGGCTTACAGGGAAAAGCAGGCCCTGTTCCCCACGCCCTTGGAGGTGCGGTGATGTCACACAGATGGATTTTGGAGTTCACACACGCTCTTGGCAGGGTCCACACTTCTGTACTCAGAAGGTGTCTTATCATTCTGCACTTGAGCACAGTGAGCCCCAGGCTTGGGTGTGGGTGCCTCCACTCCACCCCAGTCCAGAGCCAAAAGCATTTCACCACAAGGCAATTGAATGCTTCCTTCCACGCACAGAAAGGAGGTGTCTGTTGTAAACCAGCCACCTTTCCTTCCTCCCACTCCCCTTTGTCAAGGAGCATAGTCTGCCTTAAATGCTCTTCACTTACAAGAGACTATTGGAGGGTTGTTTTTTTTTTTCCCAGTTTTCCATCTATCTCTTCCCCTTGCCTGCATTATCTCAGGTGTGGGAGATTTTTTTTAAGCACTACTCCCGTTGCAGTTTGGAAGCTGGCAGGAAGGCAGCTGCTTTTCTCTCCCAGCAAGGTGCAGATGAGGCTTTGGAGATGTGACACTGAGGGCAGGCCTTGGGAAGCCACAAACCACTGCAGCCACCTCACACTGTGGCTCACAACCATCTTCTATCCAGAATAAACGCCCTTCTGTGGAAGGCCAGCTTGGATTGTCGAATGAGGAACCTCTCAGGGTAGCAGCAGGCACCAGATTTTCAAAACAACCTTCTTAGTGACTGGGGAGTACAACTCACTTCAAAAGATGTGAAGGTTTGGGCTGCCCAGCTTTTGAAAAAGTGGAGTTAGGCAGCTTTGAACAAGCACTGAAATCCTTCGCTGTACAGACAAGAAAAAAATTTCACTGAGTTTCAAACCTCAAAATCCTCTTCTACTACTGCCTGTTAATGAGTCTGCTTAAAAATGTGTCTAGGGCTTGCATGAAACTCACTGCAAAGCCAAAACCTAAGTCAAAACAGACATATACTCCAAAGCACTGAGAGTGTCATTTACTTGGCAAACATGCTGTCTATCTTTTAACTGTGTGAGTGGACAGAGGGCAAGCTCTGGAGAAAATTCAGTGAAGATTAATGAGTTTGGAGGTATGGGACAACATAGTTTCATTCCTAAAGAAGTTACAGTGTTAGTTATGAAGAATTGGCATCTGGTCAAAATTATGTCCTCACCTGCGATTAAAGAATTTGGCTTTAAAAAAATAATTGTTCAAAAATAATCCTAAACCTGACTGAGAAAATATATAGTTCCTTTTGATTCTACACATAAGAGTTCCTGTCACAACTGGTGAAGGCACATTCCCTCTGTTTGTTCTGATGTCACCCCAAGATGGACAGACAGCAGCAGGACTTGGAGACTCCCTCAGTGGTGTCACCACATGGAAGGTTCCAGGAGCTATTGCCCCTGGCAGTGGCTTCTTCAGCATGCCAGGGCTCTGCTTCCTGCCACAGGACAGGCCAATTTGCAAAACATCAAGTTTCCCCCTCAGCAGTGTGGATTATCTGGTTGAGAGAAGCCAGCAGATCTCTGCTGCTTTTCTGACCTTGGCATCTCTCTAGCAGTGAGAAATCACTGGAAGGAATAAATGGCAATGTTTGTCTACACAGCTCTTTTGGTGAGAAGTGGGAGAGCAGCTCCCTGAGCACCATGCCAGAATTGGTACAGAAAGGGGTTAACCAGAATCCTGTTGTGCAGCTGGGGCTGCTGCTGGCAGCCTGTTCTGGACCAGGTACATCTAACATACTTCATTCCCAGTGACCAAGCTACAGGTAAAGGGAGAGACCCAGCAGCCAAGCCACCATTTACCTCTGATGAAATCCTCTGCTCTCACTGTGATTTTTTTCCATGAAGCTGATGCTCTAGCACCTGACTGGTGAATAAAATCAGCCCTTTCTTATGGTCATAACAAGGCAAGAGCTTTCTTTCCTTGTCAGTTTTTACATCAGACCAGAGCCTTGGGGTCACGTTTTGTCCCAGCAATTGAATGAGAGACAACTCCTCCTTCAGACAACCAACTCCCTCCTTAGAAGACTTTGAAATTAATTCCTTGTACAACCAGAGTGTTTTCTGGTAACTGAAACCCAGTAGATTTAGCAACAGTGGAGGTGAGAAAGGATCTTTTAATGAGGAATGAAACACAGACAACTAACAAAGTGCACGAGTCAGTCTAGATGTATCTATGGCTTCCTTTCCTCACCCTTGAATTTCAGCACATATCTCTCCTACAGGTACTCTCTGGCTTTGGGAGTTTCAGTTTGGAGATCTCATGGCTCCCTGCAGCAGCCTTACCCTAAAGGCAACACCTGCAAGAGCTTGTAGTGCTTTGCAGGGGTGTGCTAACACCCACACAGTCACCTTTCTCATCTCTGTGTTTGCGTCTCTGGCCTCAAACTGCAGCACAATCCTGCCTGGCAGATCAGGCACACCCCAGTGGCTCACACCACAGGACATTTTCCAAATCTACCCCATCCTGCACCAGCATGAGTGAGACCTGCACCTGCATTTCTGCACTTACTGCTTCTAAGACAGGACAGCTCACTGTTAGAACTGCATGTTGGATGGGATCCCAACCCATACCTGAGAAAAAGGACTCACCATGACATGCAACCCTCCCTTGAGGGTTTACAAGACAGTGTCAGGTAGAGAAGACAAACTTAGCTCTCCCTAAAAGCGTTCTGACATTAGCCCTGCAAGGTGCAGATGAGCCTTACCCATCCCATCTAACCCAGGCTGAAATAAAGCTCAGCACAGGTACCAGATATTTGCTCCTGTGAGAGCAGAAAGCTTTCAGAGCTGTGTAGTGCAGTGATCTCCATTTGGCTATTCCAAGGATTCAACTGTAAGTGCCTTGGCAAGGCAGGTTCCCCTTTTTTTGATGCTTCAGATTTTAACATATCACAGAGCACAGTTCCAGTTCTGATCTGTTGCCTTGAAGATCTCTCCATTAACACTTAATCTAGCAAAATATCACATGGGGATCTACATGCAAAGGAACTGCAGTTGTCCACAGAACTGTGCCACACATGGGCAGTTCTGCAGCAATTTTAAAAATTAAGTAATTAAACAATCACCCATGTATTTCACTAAAACCAAAAATAAAGTACTTCCATGTGCCCCCCAAAAATAACCCATGTCTAGATCAATGATTTGGGTTCAACAAGATCACAGGGCTAGCATGTGAATTCTAAACTTGAAGAAATTACATGTGTCATGTCCACCTATCTCTGAATCCACAGCCCAAAGGTTTCAGGACTCACAGCTGAGTGGGCAGATACCAGCCACTAGTGTGAAAGCAGAGTGAGGCCTCTGGCAGCAGCAAGCTGCTGTACCATACTGCTTTTTGGTGGGTTGGAGAATCCCTAACAACATCTAACATTTACCTGCACCAAGCAGAATGAATTCCAGTCCCAGTGACCATGTGAGAAGTTCTCCGAAGAAAAAAGTGAATCTTTCCACAGTCCCAGCGAGGGGATGACATCTACTTCTGTAAATACTGCAGGCACCCATGTATGTCTCTTCAAAAAGGCATTAAGCAGTGCCACAGACCCAAAAGACACCCTTGTGGGGCTGCCCTCAGCAGCAAGGCATTCCTTCATTAATCCTTCATGTATTCACAGCTGGAAACCTCAGGAGAGCAAAGCCAATGTATTTACTTTTCAACAACTGAACCCTACAGGAAGGATTAAGTGTAAACAGGAGAAGCAAGGAGAACTGCCTTTAAAGGGCCAAATCTGTGCTGGTTAAAAAGTGTGATTGTTCTTTGTAAATAAAGAAGATAAAGCAAAGCTTCCTTGAGGCTGTACAGCTATTATATGGCAAGTTACAAGTCTTGTAACTCACTAGCTAAAAACGCTGGCAAGCCACAGCTCACAAACTCTCCAGGTCTTTTGGCACTGTGCACTTTTAGTGGGTTCTAGCCTTTGTTTCTGGTGCAAATGTATTTTAACCAGGTGCTCTGAAGGTCTTAACATCATAAAAAACAAGGGCATCACTTAGGAACCTGCAGATCCTGCATTTCTGCAGGTTGATATAGTAGGAGCTGTAAGCCTTGAGCAAATTCCTTACTCCTGTCTCTCCTGCCAACATTACACAACACAACAGAAACCAACTTACAGCTCATGCAGCTTCTGGCAGAAGCTCCAGCCATCAGGGTTGATGCGGGATATGGAGTTGTTACTGAGGTGAAGCTGGTGCAGAGAGGAGAGGCCATAGAGAGAGCCACTGTTCACTTCTGTCAGGCTGTTATATTCCAGGTGGCTGTGGAGAAAGGTCAGAATGAATTGACACATAAGCAGCATTGGTCAAATGCTGAAAGAATTTCCAAAAAGAACTGGGATTTTAGCCATTCCTACACACCTTCCTACATACTCATGGACACATGCATGTGTGGGCATTTCTTGTCAAACAAAGGATAGAAATTCAAGGACAACACAAAGGAAATGCCCAGAAGGAGATGTAATTGCAGAGAGAAGCTTCACTACAAATAAAATGGGCTTAAAGCATCCCATCCAAGTTTGTATTTGCAGAGTTGTGTGACAGCAGCACCCAGAAACATTCTGTCTTCATCACCTGGGACCTTGCAAACACACCTGGAAACCAAGTGTGTTGGAAGCTTCAGGTATTTCTCTGCAATGACTAATCAGTACTCTCTGGTATGGAAAGAAAACATCACCAAGAATGGCCAGCTTGGTTTCTGAGTATTCCAAGAGGTAGAATAATCCTGTCTGCAACACAGAGTTTCCATGTATCAGTCAAAACAAATTTGCAGAACCCAGATATTAAAAGACCAGTTGAGATCAATGCTGATTGTTCAAATCGTCAGACTTTCGAAGGAATAGTGTCACAGCTTAAAAACCAATGCTTTTCTTATTGAACACCTGGTGAAGCAGTGAGCTTTTGTACACTATAGGTCAACTAAACAGTAGCTGCTGCAGCAGCTCTGAGCATGCAGGACAAAGAAAGAAGCACAAGAACTGGCACAGGTACCCCCATGTCTCTGCTAAAATGCAGAGAAGGATGTGACAGCAGCTGAAGCTGAGGATGCTTAAGGGAAAAGAGCCCATTTCTTCAACTTACAGAACTTGCATTTTGGCTAGACCCCAGAAAGCTCCATCAGTCAATTTGCTGATGTTGTTGCGCTGGAGTTTCAGGACTTCCAAGCTGTCCAGTCCCTGGAACGTCAGGCCTTCAATCAGGCGGATGCGATTCCGGTTCAGCTCCCTAAAATCACCAAGGCCATACAAATTTATTAAACCCCAGTCCTTTCTCACACAGTCAACTGTGTAGCACACAATGGGGACAGCAATGCCAACAACTCCTCTGTCAGTGGTTCCCAGGAGACAGCAGAAGAGCACCGGAAACTTTCAATCCCAGAGCTATCCAGGGAAGGCAGCTGGGTGCGATCCCTTAAACAAACTCACCCTGGGACAGACTTTCACTACAGAGAAATAACAGAGTGCAGCAATTCCCCTTCATTCCTCCTCTCTCTGCATTTCTTTTAAGCTATTGATCCTTCTCATCAATTTTCACACTTCATCCTCTCTCAAGAGCAGACACCATGTGAACCAGAACAATCAAACGCTGGCATGATTTCCCTTACAACCCATTGTTTATACAGGGCTTGGAATTGTCAAGTAAATATGTGCTCTGAACATGCAGGTGCCCCAAAAGTGTGGGCCCAAGAGGAAACTTTATTGCCAAGTTTGAAAGGAAAACTTTCAGTTCCCCTGACAAATGTCACTTTTTTTCCTAGTATCAGAAAGTAATAAAGAGTGAAAGAAGTTGTTTCCAGTAACAATTTAGTATTTTCTGTATATAAAGTTTTCCAGCCTGGTTCATTAAATTTCTTTTTCGTTTCCCTGGGTGGGGAAGGCCCCCTAAATTTTGGCAGCATCTTTTTTCTGAATAGCAATATGAACATCATCACAGCACACTTTACCAACCTGTATCAGTCTTATGGATTGCTCGACCCAGATATACCTGGCAAAAATCCAGTTCTGTAAAGTCAGTGGAAAACTTCAACACAATGCACTATTTTAAAGTGCTTTTAAAATTGATACTTTTCCACACATACAAGATTAAACTAAGGATAGTTCCCTATTCAGTGTTTGTGTTGAGGAAAATGGTGGAGGTTACAACATCCAAACTTGTTTTGGAAAAAATGAAGAAGCCATAGAGACTTTAAGCTTACTTTTCAACAGCCTAAAGAAACCAGTGTTGGACTTGCACTCAACTTGAGTATATTTAAAGTCAAGTAAACAATAAAGATTTTGCAGGCCTAAAGTCCCTTGTCATACTGCACTTCCTGGGCTATTAGTGAAACAGGCTTTGCCAGAAAAAGAACTGTACACAAATTCTACAACACACCAATCTGGATAACTTGCAATTCATTCATGTTTATCTGCAGAGTTAAACAACCAGCTCTGAGGCTGTCATTAAGAGTACCAATTACTCCATCTCTCAGTGCAAACTGTGTTCCTAAACAGACTGAGTTGTTTTTATTACACTTCTGCACATGATGCAGTCAAACACAGTGAATGAGAAGCCCTCACCCAATGGACAGTAACTTCCAACTGAGAGGCAAGAGACTTTTCAGATGCATAGGCTATTGTGTCCCCCTATCCAATCCCAAACTGGCCATAAATCCTGCATGTATGCAGACACAAGTGCACACACACTCCTTGGGCACACCCTGGCTTAAGGATTTGTCTCTCAGTCAAGAGGTTGCCACTTAGAGGTGCGAGTTCCAACAGCATTTGTGGACTTCATGTTAACAGACAGAGGTGGACTTCCTGCCTGTCAAATTTGATGGAAAGATTGCAAGGAGCCTCAGGCTGGGCCCATTTCTCCAACAGCAGCAGAAGGGAAAAGCTCAACCATTAGTGCTACTTTTTTACACATAAAGCATGTTTATAGCTGCAGATGTCTGCATGTCCCCATGCAGGCAGAACAACAGCCCTGTGTGTGTTAACTCATCTGAGCTGCAATTTTCTCTGCCCAAATATCACCTCACAGTTTAACAACCTTCCCTCACTGCTTTTTTATTGCCAAATAAAGATACCTGTGTGGTCTTGAAACACTAACATGGCAGCTGAGTTCTGTCATTCCCAAAAGAAATGTCTTGCAAACCTCTCTTGCCCCACAGACACCAGCGGCTTGCAAGGGAATGGATTTGTCTCAATCTGTCAAGTGCAAAAGATGCTGATGTCTGCTGCAGCATCCCTCCCTCCCCACCTCATCCAAATAATGGCCTGAAAGGCAAGAGTTACAAGACAAAAAGGACCCTCTCCCAGTGTGTCTTACTAGAAGCTGGCAGAGGACTGCTGCAGAGTGAATTCTACATTTTAGAAATAGTAGGTGAGCAAGGGTGACATTTGATGTGCATATCCCCAGGGACATTTTGTCTCCATAAAATGTGGCTGAACTTAATTGAAGTGGACATTTGTACTCACAGTTGTATTAGCCTGGGCAGCCTGAATGCCTTGACAGGAAGCTGAGTGATCCTGTTTTTACTCAGACGAAGTGTTAGCAGGGACCGTGACAGGCTATCAAAAGCACCAGGCTCCAGGGTGCTGATTCTGTTGCTCCCCAGGTAGCTGCAATAAATCACAGCAGAAAAATGAACAGTTCTGTCAGAAATCACCTTTTATCAGCATTTACTTGGTCTCCAGATAAGCTGGTGAAACTACAGAGATGGCTTCAAACCAGCTGGATTTCTGTCTGCACAAAGGGCACAGGGCCTTTCCCAGATTTGATGAATGTGGAGAGTCGCTGGGCACTTCCAAAGAACTCCCTGATATCCTCCTACTTGAACAAGGCAATCAGGAGTGGAAGCCAGAAACTGGAGACTATTCCAGTGCAGGATGATGCTATTCATTCCCCATTTTCCCCTCAGTATCTGTCCCAGAAGTCTTTCTTATTTGTATCCTAGTCTTAGCCACAGGGGCTGTTTTTGCAGGACAACAGGAAAACATCTGTCACATCACCACTCTCTTACACCCTCTTGCAACCAGGAGCAGAAACTTGGGTGTAAACTTTAATGCAGGCAGACTACTTGCCCGTACCTCTTCAAAGGTACCTAAAATACAGATTATTTTATGTCCCTCTCAATAGGCAAACATCCTGTTGGGAGGGTGTTACTCTGCTTGACCGATTTTCTTCAAATAATCAGAGACATTTCTATTTTCAATATTCAGAAGCCTTTAATGATTAAATAGTTGTTCTCTCTCCACTCTTCTAGAAGCACGTGGGTTTGCAGTGTAAAGACACCCACACCTGAAGGATGAAGGACACGTTTTCTCATAACACAATTAATAATAATCTGCATTCTTTATAGCTACATCAGAAACCAAACAGCACTCAAAAGATAACCTGACAATAGTGACAATGCGCTGCCTTCTAAGTCTCCTTTGCACTTAAAATCCTGTCAAATAATCCCATACTTCTCATGTTCGTTACTTCTTTTTTTTAAAGGTTTGAGGCCCTTTTCTCTGCCGTGGTAACTCAACAAAAGCAGTTCCCAACCAGAAAAACTCACAGCTCCTTTATGTGAAGTCCCTGTGGAAAGCAGCCGTTTCGGATTTCCGTGATGTCATTGAAGCTCAGGTCCAACGTTTCCAGGGTAACGTAGGGCTGCAGCTCCCTGGCTTCAATGCTGCGGATCCTGTTGTGATGCCTGGAACAGTCAGGAGAAGAAAAAGAAACGATTTAGTTCTCTTAGAAAAACAGAAAGAATATCCAAGGCTGCAGCAGGCCCCCAGGCTGGCCCCGGGTTTGTACACTCGGAGTTATGGTGACTTTTCAACAGCTGTCTGAGGAGAAACCCATTGCAGAGAGACATTCCCTAACCCCCTCACCGCTCCTCTGGCCAGAGACCAGCCCACAGGTATCTGCAGGCTTCCAGACACTTTCTTCCTTCTATAGAACTATTGACTCCACTCATCAGTTTTTCTTCCATTAATCTGGGCTCGTTCTCCTACAAGCCTGCACTTCCAAACTGGATTCGTTACATGCAAAGACTACAGGGCTGTTTTTAAATCCCAAAGGCAAGGAGTGCATATCAGTGGTTTAACCAATCTGCCAAGGCTTTATCCAGAGAATGTGACTTTCAGAGAAGGAAATAAATAAGTAAACACAAACTCAACAAAAGTTACATGACATTCTTAATTCCATGGGATTCTTCTGAAAATTCCCAGCTTTGCACTATGTTACAACAATTCGTAACACACAGAAATAAGAAGTCTTGCAAATGTTCTTGCAGGCATTTCCTCATCTTTTGCTACTTTTGTCCCACCCTAGGATTAGGACAACTCTGCAGTGCCAGTGCCTGCCCATGCACCGGACTGCAGGATCAGACCCTGCACTAATCACCTGTGTTTGCTGCCTTACCAGGACAGCCTGAGGGATTCAATCTAAGGTTGTCCTTAAGAGAAGGTCCTACAACTGCCCTCAGGGTTTCCACAGCCACCAAACAGTTAAATACCTTTAGACCTCATCTGTACTCAACAAGGGCTAAGTAAAAATCACCCCCCCACCGAGTTCTTTCCTCTGACTCCTTTCTGGCCTGAGCCAGCAGAGAACAGTAATCAATTAAAAAAATACATTGTGCATTAGTCACAGGAGGCAGAGCACATGCCTGATGTGAATTTAGACCAGTCACTGATATTACTGGCAAGGCTGTGAGTGAGGCACTCCAAACAGACGCTCACCAGACACTTGGGAACTTGCTGAATAATAAGAGATAGTAGAGAGAGTTCAGACAAGTCCTGTGCCTTAATCCATCCAGCTACCTACTGGGTAAGCAGAGGAGGGGAGAGCAGCCGGTGAAAGCACTCCTGAATGCAAATCCCAGCTCCCCTGACAGAGCATCAGCTCTTTAAAACAAAAAACTGAGGGAGGTCCGACCACAGCCTAGCAAGCACTGAGGCTTACAGCTGTTTAGGAGCCCATCTTCTCCAGCTTCGCCCCCACTTCAAGGCTCTCCTGGGGGTTCAGACGAGCCCCTTTCAAGGAAAACCTCCTCCCTTTGGGAGAAAATGCCAACAGCACATGGCAAGGGACCTGCTCCCCACACCGTGATCTGCTCCTTCACCCCCTGTTATTAAAACCAGATTGTTTCACCACAACATTTGCTGGTGTCCGCAACAGGAAGAGTGTAAAATCTGCAACCCCAGAACAATTTGCTTTTGGGAGACTCACCCTCTAAACAGCCAGCACATGGCCCTGGCTTAATGCTGGGGAAACAGGAACAGAAACACTACTTTGACTGAAGAATTTAAATGATAATTAATTCAGTGCAGGCCCAGAAAACATTAAGGACAAATTTTACAGCACTATAGCAGTGTGCTGCTAATACAATGCAACAAGGTGTCAAGAAAAATCAAAGGACAGTCATAATTTATGTCTCCAAACTGGTTATTCCATGGGTTGCCAGCACACAGGTCTCCACAACCACAAACTGTTTCAAAGGCAATGACATGGCTGCTATCCAAATGACCAATATTCATTTACAGCTGGGAATAAAGTCTGCATTTTCACATCCATGCACCTAGTAGAACAGAGGTAAACTGAATTTATACTACAGCAAGACTAAAATACAGGAAAAATCACTATACCCAGAATTTTGTGATCTCCATTAACTAAACACATGGGCAAGGGGAATTTCTTTCCCCCCCAGGACTAGTTTATTTTGCAACTAAATAGATTACTAGACTCACAAAGTTCAGAAATTTTAATATTTTTTTCCTCCTCAAAAGAAGAGCATCCATTAAATGTGTGTCCAAGCCTGATTCAGGAAAGGACCTCAACAGAGACACAGCTGAAAGCAAACCATGAGCACGTTTTCTGGAGCTCTCCTGAAGCAGGGGCTGTGAGTTCAGCTCTGATCTCATCTAAGCTGTGATGGCTGAGATGAATTTGGCTGTAAATTAACAGGAAATGAAGGCTTGTACAAACGAACATGGAGAATCTATAAATCACCTGACAATCCCTGCACAGGGCAGTTAAGTCTGCAAGGGACTGAGAGCACAGAGTGAATTTGGACATGAAATACTCTTCAGAAGCCAATGTTATTTTTTTTGAGTATTAATATTTCTGTGCTTTAGTTGCTCAACATATATCCACTGTGCCCGCCTGCCAGATCTCCCAACCCATCCCAGAAGACACACTCAAAGAAGGGAAGAAAAGGACAGGAAAGAACTATTTTGTTTGAGCCATGTTTGCAGTTTCCAGGTGACTTCTGTCTGTTTGCCTCTTGCTTTTCATGTGCTGCAGCTGGCAGATCAGATGGATACAGGCAGATGAGATTTTACACAGGAAAAAAAACTGGCTCCTTTCTCTCCCTCTCCCCTTTTCCTTCAAACATGGGCTAACTCCAAATGTAACTCTCAGCTCCAAACACTATCCCGGGCCAGTCCCAGCTGGGGAATGTCAGACAGTTCTCTGCAAAGCACTGCACCCTCTCAAAGCACTGCACTTCAAACAAAGCCTGTGACTTTTCCTATACACAGCATGTGATATGAAGGCAACATCGCCCAAACCTTTTGCTAGCTTGATTACAATTTATTTTTCATTCTTTTGGTAAGAGCCCAAATGTGATTTAACCCTTACCATTACTACTTGGATCCTCTCAGATCTTCTGCCTTTGCTCCCCTGTTCATTGCAAGGGTGTTTTACAGGAAAAAAAAACCAGTGATGTTACGAATTTGCCTCTCCCCTTTATCACTGACTGGAAGAGGGCTGGATTTTTCCCAACCACTTCACGCTGGGTTGGCTTCAAATGTGACAGATCAGATTTTAGTACCAATTGCTGAAACCAGGTGTTAAAGCACAAATAATTGGTGCTTGCACAACCAACACCTCCAGGTGTCTTTTCCTCTCCCCACTCCTTAGGTATCACAGCCTGGAAACAGCTTTCCCTGCTTCACTTCAGCCAGTGTTACCTCAAGAGTATACAATGACATGGCTTCAATGTGAGATTGTGCAATTAGAGCCTGGAGTGGGAGCCAAGTCTCTTGGTTTCTATTCCCAGCTCTGGCACCTACTCATCTGCCTTGGGCAAGTTCCTTAACCCCTCTCTACCAAATACCTCTGGCTTTCCAATGTGCATGGAAAAGGACTACCCAGCTAGGATGATGCAGCCTTTGCTGAGGACTAAATATCTGGAGTGAAAGAAGCTCAAATGAAAAAGAAATCACAGGAACTAAGGAGCCTGTCCAAGTCCATTTAGGTTTGTTAATGAATATGGGAGGATCTGGCTAAAACAACTGAACTTCCAAGTTCATACCCAACGTCATTCCCAGAGACACCTCATCTGCAGCTAATGCAGACCTGGAACTGCAACACCTCCGTGCCAAGCTAAGGTAACTCGGAGTCAGCAATGATCACTTTTACACTCTCTGTACACATGGCACTTGTTCAGGAACTTCTTCACCCTTGGGTCAGCACCAGCTACAGCCGCAGAGGGAGAGGAGAGCTGGGCGGAGCTGCCTTCCAGCCCCTCAGTTTAACCCGCCTGAATCCCACTTCGACACCCAGAGGCAGCACAGCCTCCTAGCCCCTGCACTCTGCACCACCCTTGGACAGACCCCTTGGGTTTACAAGAGATTTGGATTAACCTCAGCCAGCTCTCTGCTGAACCAAGCCCATAAGGACCCTGTGAGAAGGCGAACGCGCACTTGCTGTTCCTCCGGGCTGAGAAAAACAAGCAGAAAGTTCCAGCGAAGCCAAAGCGTGTTTGGGTTTGCTCTGAGTCGGGAGGGAGCTGAAGGGGGTGGCAGGAAAATAACAGGTGGCGCAAAGTCAAAGGCTTGCAGCATTTCCAGGAATCTCAGCTTGTATTTTAGAGGTAAAGTTACACTTTAATCCCGATGCGTTTCCTCATGTGAAGTGTCTTTGTGAATATTTATTTGATAAACAGGCTGTGAAACATTTTCCACTAGACCTAACAGGGGAGGAATTCACCTTCCTCTTTGCAGCAAGCAAGGAGAACACGACACAGTTTAATTCAGATCACAGCTTCAAACTCCTTGTGTGAAATGGATGCAAAGAGCAGCACAAACACGTTCCTTTGTTGTTTGAGCCACATTCACTGCCCCCAGCTGCTGCCCACTCAAAAGCTGACAGCGGAAAATCAAAGCAAGCAGACTCTCGGACAGGAATGCACGGGGGGCTTGGCTTGGGCTGATTTAAATACAATCAGCCCAAAACCTCCTGGTTTAGACAGAGCTTGAATTAAGGCTGCCGTAGCTGCTGCGAGTCTGCAGCGCAAATGTTCAGTGTGAAGCGAGGCTAAAGGCAGGGAGAAGTCACATGCCTGGCCTTCATGTAGTGTCAGCTTACAGATCTGGCCGGGCTCACCAGACAAAAAGGAAAGCTGTAATACAGCAAACCTATTAAACCAGCACCTGTTATAGGCATCAAAAATAAAACTGAGCTTCTAAAGAGGGGCTCCACACCTCGGGCAGGGCTCTATTAATATGCCAGCACATTTTCAAAATTAGCGTACAAGGGAGATCACAGGACTAGAAAGAGAGAGATTTTAAAAGTTCAGGGTTTGGTTAGTATTTCCATACTGACAAAGTATTGAAGAAATGAAATGCTGGAGCAAGGAACAGATATGGTGTTTGCTACTGAAGCACAGGCAAGGTTTGGTGTCAGACTGGCCGTGCAAAGAGAGGGACTTCAAAGGCAGCGAAACCGGAGATGGATCACATACACTGTGACTAACACATGCCTGGAACTACCTGCCCCCCTCCTCCCCAGCTCAGAGGAGATGGAGATCCAGTACTGATCCTCCTAGAAACACTGAAGAAGATCAAAGCATGTGTTCCTAAGCTTTCACCCTACATTATTTGCCATTTGATTTTAGCCCATCACTCACTACACAAACACAAAAAAATTAAATAAAAGCATGGTTTCAGAGTAGAGTGCAGTGCCTGACCAATCTTCCTAATAGGGAAGAAAGGTAACTGATAATCTGGAAGATGAATTTGTCTTTACAACAGCAGCAACATAAATTCTGCTTTTCTTGGTCACCTAATTACAGTCAATGAACTCCTGAGCGATTTTTATTAATGTATGGAAAGAAGGAAGAGGAAGAATGTCATCAGGACCTGCGCAACAGCTTTGACTCAAAGTTCAAACAATTTATCAGTGCAGAATATCTTGCATGGCTTTAACATTTTACTCATAAATGTTACTTCCAAAGACTTATTTTAGAAAACTTTTCTTCTCTACTATAGCTTGTGAAATGTCTGCCTTGGAGTAGAGTGAAGCCATCTCTGCAGCAGAAGATGAAGTAAACGTGTAGATGACATGCTGGAAGTCTGTGTCACACCACCCTCTAGTTCTTCACATGAGACCTTCCCAGAAAAACTGAACTGGCTGGTGTGCATGAGCCCTCACACTTCCCAAGTGCTCTGGAAAGCCCCACTAGTTGTCTGCCACTTTGCATTGTCTTATCAGCCTTTCCAGAATAATCCATGAGGCACAAGATTTTGGACTGTCACAAGAATGTGTATTTTTATCCAACACAAAAACACTGAATTTGCTTATGGGAACTGCCCCACTGTGCTTTCAGAGTAAGGCTGCTGTAAGGGTTATTGTTTGGACAGGAAGCAAGGATGCATGGAAGCAGCCCCCACTTTTCTCAGATGCTCTGAATCACTCCTTCCCTGAGGAATCCTGGCGGATTCCCAGGCTGTCACAGATACAGCTCTGTTTGTTCAGGTGCTGGCTGCACACACAACAAGAGCAGAGCAGTGGCAGGCCAGGCAGCCACTGCATTTTAGAGTCAGCCACACAAACAAAAACAACCCAAAAAACACAGCCCCCAAAAAGCCCAAAACCAAAAAAACAAACTCCAAACCACCAAAAAAACTCACTTGCATAATTTTTTATGGATATCCAAACTTTCCCTTAAAGGTTTACATGCTCTACCTAAGACAATAAGTCAGGATCTTCCCTCTCCCTAGCACTCCTTCAAAAAAGGTTTAAGATGCAGCAAACAAAATCCATGACCGTTTTACACTGTTTTTCACTTAAAATCATATATAGGAATAATGCAAGAACAAGCTGATGGAGCTATTCCAACTATATCTAACTGCAGCAGAAAATCTGAAGACAATTTCTTCATCTGCTGTACATCAGCTTCAAAGCACATATATACCAGGGGGCTTTTATTTATCAGGTCATGTTCTCACCCTGTTTTGTGGTTTAGGATGGAGAAGCATGAGGCTAACTACCCCCAGCTACACACAGCTGGGACAAGACAGGGGGTTTAAAAAACAACCTGGGTTTGGGGTTTTTTTTGAATGAGGAGAGGATGGAAAAAATGCAACCTTTCACAGTGAAGTGACTGTGTCTCTGTTCCAGGTCATGGATGTTTGGAGGCAGAAATCAGTCCAGGAGATGAGATTTGCTAATTCACCCCTTTGGGGCTGGGAGCAGCTGCCACCTGTGGAGGGCTGAGCTATGAACGCTATTCCCACAAGCAAACTCTTACTCACGCAAATAGTTCCACTGCAGTCAACAGCACTATTCATGTGAGCCCAGTGTGACCCAGGGGCTATGTTTTCCCTGTCTATTAAAGGCTACTCTGTGGCCACTCACGGGACCAAGCTCATCTGCCTCTCACATTGATGGACTGAAACCAGTGACCCTGTGCACTCCCAGTGGCCTCAGAGCATCCTTGTGCCTGGGGTACCCAACCATGGGCAGATGTTATCCTGCTGCCAGGCAAACTCCCACAGCTCTTTCATAAGGCAGCCACATGGGTAAGAGGCAGGGACCAAGCATTCTCTTTAGAGTCTGCCATAGCAGCTGGACATAAGCAAAGTCCTGGATCTGATGAACAGTCATTAATGGCTTTTGTTGGGTTAAGTATGAACTGCATGAAGGAAAGCCTTTCTTCTGTTATAACCAAAACCACCACATACCCTGTGAAATACATACTCTCTTTGAATATTTCTGCACTAGCACTGTTTAAGTAAACTTTCTGACTTCTTACATGACCTTATGCTGTGTGCTAGATCCACTGAGGTAAGTAATGTCATTTTTCAAAGCTCTCTCCCTCACTTTGATCTGCATTTCCTTCCACTGGACTTTGACTTGCCACCATATGATTTCAGATATTTTTTGCAATATACAGCTTCCTAAGCCTTCAGCATTTCATTCCATTAAGAAAACAAAATGTGTGGGACAGGCAGGATTAGAAGTTAGTCATCTTTAAAACAGAGGCTGTCTTATCTCTTCAGCAGATTACACAACCTGCTATGACATCAAAGCAAATTAAGATTCCTGAAGACAAGACAGTCTCTGTTATGGGCACAGTCCCCCCATCAGCAACTGGGTGCTTCTAAGAGGACCAGCTCTCTTCTGGCTACACTGGATGTTTCATCAAGATTGTGGTCTGCAGCAGCTTTTAAAATGATGCATTCACAAAAGGGCACAGATCCATTAAACAGGCTGTGCAAAGCATCTCTCATTGTCTGGCACAGCTTCTCTGTAACGAGCCTGCCTGAACTTTTATGAACTCAGAACCAGAGCACAACCTCATGGCCCCATGTGCAGCTTAACCCCAAAGCATCTCTGTGATTATCCACAGAGCCCTGAGCGCATGCCTCGATGGAGGATGCACCTGCAAGGGTTGGGGCCAGGTATCTTCAGCAGGGGCTGCCCAACCTGTGATGCACTTTGGCCAAAGGCACAAGGGAGGGACAGGATCTCTAAGCTGCTGAGCATAATCAGTGCTGCCTTTGAAAGGGGCAGTTTGCAAGCACTCATATCTGTACTAGACTTTCACCCCCTCCTCCAGCTCTCAGCCCAAACCCCTGCTCCTGCCACTTCTCACATTCCCTGACCTCCATGTGGAACCAGCACTGAGAAAGGCTGCAAAGGTGAGGAGAGGCTCTTCTGAGTGCTGAACTCTGCTAAGGAGGGGAATTGTTCTATGGGAATAGAAGGAAGAGAGTCGTATAAGGTAAATGGCAGTTTTCATGCAAGGATACAGGAAACCACAGGGCTCTGCACCAGCTGTCTGAATGGGGTTGTGGGGCTCAGCAGAGCCTCTTTGAAGGAAGGGCTGCATCAGTATTTGAAAGGGGTCATTCAGTTGCTGGCAGATGACAGTCAGGTCAGTGTTTCCATGTTCTGCATCTCATATCTTTGGTCTGCTACTCTCTTGCTCCGCCACTGGCTTTTCCTCTTATGCTTCTCCTTCAAGGGCTTTGTTCTGCCGCTGACACATGCCAGCCAAACTCAATTTTCTATCATTAATTAAATGCAAAAGCAACTCCTTGAAGCCAAGAAAGAGGCCAGCTTCACCCCACCAGTTTGCTGCTCTGATGAATTCCTGCTCTCCACAGCCCCACACTTGCATAGCGCCCATGTCAGGGCTGCTACCTAGGCCCCCCACCTTATCACTGGCCTTAAAGATGAGTCAGGTTTGTGATAAGGAAGAACAAACACTTAAAAATCAGACCCAGTCCAGATGCCAACTAAACTAGCACAGAGCAGGGGCTGGAGCAGAGACAACAGCCTCTTTTCATTTCATTGCATGCAAGTTCTGTGCTTCTAATCAACAAGGATGGTACTTCCATTTGAAAGCCAAGAAGGTCCAAAAGCACAGGGCATGGAGGCACTTTTATCCTTAAATCCTAATGCTGATTTTAGTTTCTCTTTGTGTAATACATGATCAAAGTAAATAAGATCCACCACAGCCTAGAGAGCGCATGTGTTTTGTGGGTGGTTTTGTTTTGCTTTTGTTTCTCCACGGGAGTGAGGAGGGGAAAATAACACAAGTGGAGAAGCAATTCAAGTGCAAACCAAATGCAGTGGGTCTGCCCATGATGCTGCAATTTTAATCCAAAATGTAACTGGAAGCAGATTTCCTGATAGCATGCACTGTCTGTGCCTCTAAGCCACAATGTGACACAGGGGCTTTTCCCACCTTTGACAGGAACACAATGAAAACAGGTGGATATAACTACACTGATGATAAGGGAGGTAAATAAAGGACAACACACTTGAATACATCTTCCAGACCACCAAACCCTTCGTCTCATGGAACTTGGAGCAGAAGCTGCTAAAAGACCTGCCTCTTGAAAAAGGCAGCATTTGAAGAAGCACATTTTTGACTGGCCAGTCAAACTCCTGTTAACACTTGAGAGATGTAGATAGGCTGGCGTTTAGTCTGCTCCAACATGACACACACTTGTGCTCTGTTGAAAGGGCTTATCTGTCTTGTCAGCAAGGTCGAAGGAACAGGGATTGCCTCTGGGCAGACTTCACTGAGCTCTGCTTGGCCCTCACTGCTCAGCCTGCAAGAAGGAATAGCTCCTATGTGGAAAAGCAGTGGGGAAGTTAGCAAAGAAAAGAGCTGCTCTTCACAAGTCAAGGCACCCTGCTACTAATACAGCTCAAGCAGGAAGGGTGGCTTTGGGAAACCCCAGAACAAGGTGTCAAAATATCCAGGGAAGAGAAAATTTGGGGTTTAGAGTAGAATTGCCTCTGTGCTAAGCCAGGCTGGTGTAAAACAGGCTGTTCAAGCTTCCCTGGTGAAGATCTTGTAAAGTCAAGTGTAAGCATTCACCACCACTTAGCCAGTAAGGTCTTTAAGCTTCTTTAGGAAGACATTTACTTCTTCAGTTTTTCCTAGTTTGAAAAAGATGACTGCTCTCTCAAGAAAACAACCTTCAAACCAAAAATATCTTAGTAAGATCACCAAAAGGTGTTCCTTCTCCAGGGCACCTGAGGGATTACAGAAAGTCCAATCCTTTGGCCTGATTGCTCATGCTAATCACCACCCTGTTCAGCAACTGCTCGCACACAGTGTGTGATCTGCAGTAGATGGGCTGAACAGGAGATGATATTTAAGTTTAAAATCCATGAGGCATTTATAGAGACTTTCTTTTGCCATCAACTCTTAATTCTACCTCTCCTCAACTCATTTTTATCTACTCAGATCTGACCACCAACGGAGTTGTCTCTTCACTCGGACAGCCCCGAACTCCTGCTTCATTTTCCAGCTGCCTTTGCTATTTTCCCTGATGTGCAATTGAACTTTAAAAGGTTTGAAAGGCAGAACATGTACTCACCCAACCACTTATTCCCAATCAGTATTCACATGGAATTCCTGTTAACAAGCAGGAATTATGCACATACATGTAAGTGAGGGGTGGCCTCTCAAACCATCACTTCATCTAAATGTGTGACAGATCACTTTCTCATCTACTTTACCCAGCAATCACCACATTTTCCAAGCTGCACACCCCCAGCAGGGCTGGTTTTGCAAGATAATAACTTTTGACATGATCTCTATTGCTCACCACTGCAATTAATTGGGGAATTTGACATGGGTTAAAAAACCCCAGAAAATCCAGCACATAGCTGA
Organism: Erpornis zantholeuca; assembly: GCA_013400515.1. NCBI lineage: Eukaryota > Metazoa > Chordata > Aves > Passeriformes > Timaliidae > Erpornis > Erpornis zantholeuca. The sequence goes on from VZTN01028712.1 coordinate 924,255, forward strand.
CTTTTATTCTGTTAGAAATGAGCTTTTGATAGACTGCTTTGCTAATCTCTTCCAACCTGCACGTGTCAGGATTACATTCAAGTGAGCATTTTCTTCACCCTACACTATTCCTAATGCCAATGTTTTATGTCACCCAACTTAAACCCCACAATTCTACCCCCACCCCTGTTTGCACTTTTCTCTGGGCACCTATTTGGTGCTCTGAGCAAGCACCACTGGCTACAACCAGGATAACTGAGGACTAATTGGTCAATCTTCGTAGGGAAGCAGGAATGCTTACTGCAAGCTTCCCAATTTTGTGCAATTTTGTTAAAAAACTGAATTGGTCAAGCTTTCAGAGAAGTAAATGGGCAAAGAATTTTACCCTGAAATAATTTATCTTGCTTTTACTGTAGCTTCAAATTCACTTTTATTTACCTCTCAGCAAACAATTGCCATTACCAGCAGTTTTTAGGCAGGAAACTCAAATATGCTAAAAAAATTTTCAACTCAGCAAGTTATTTATATTTGAAATCTGCTTGGTTTGTGAAGACTAACAAAGGAATTGATTTTGTAGATGTGTGCTTTATTTGCCACATGCCATTAAATGAGACAGTCAATCTACCACAGATATTAATAGTAGCAAGGTTGGGCTATTCTAAGGCTCAAATATGAAGCTATTTTTCCTACTGATCTTAACTAAAGATTGTGGTTGCAAATGACCCTAACACCTGATCTAGGCTTGACCTACAGAGGGACAGAATTTAGAAACAACCTTGTGCATTGGACATAAAATATGCACCTGCCCTCAGAGATGCTTTACATCCAGGAGTTTCACCTGCCCTGAGGAAGATCCTCGTCAGCTCAGAGCAAGCAGATCCGCCCAGAAGCAAATTTACTTTGGGGTGTGATGAATATGTGGGTCACGCACAAAAAGATCCTTTTCAAGTATTCCAACTCCCAACTTTGTGCTCTGTCTCACAAGACCACTTGTGTCCTCTCCTTCCCCAGACACACACTAAACCCAGCATGGCCTACTAAGCAGCACACTGACGCCAGAGCAGATCTGGCCCAGCTCAAAGCAATTCTCTACTCACAGAAGAAGCTGCCATGGCTGCACAAAATGCTTATCCTTGTTATTAAATACAAAACAGAGTAGCCTCCAGGGGTAACTGGTATTTCATGAGCTGCCACCAACTTTCACTATCCTCTGGCCAATTTTTACACTCCACTGTATGTGCCCAGATTACTTTTTGATGCTCTTTTGTTGAGTCTGATAACTGTGTGCTTTAGTGCTGTTGCTTTTCTAGAAGAAATGATTACTCATTTCCCTGGAATAGCCTCAGATCCTTTGCCATTTCCATGTGCTCATGTTGTATCTAAAAGCTCAAAGAGGACATGCAAATAATTAGAACAGTTCCAACAGCCCAAAAGAGAAGTCAAAACAGCATCTCTTCTGGTGCTTGGGAGCACGTGATTAATGAGTTTCCTCCACTGGGAAAGGCTCCTGCAGTTCCTGGCCTCAAAAACTTGCAGACTTTACACACAAGAGCCTTAATATGAACTCTGAGCAAAACAAACTTAAGAGGTGGGTTTCAGAATATCTTATGCCTGTACACTGCTGCACACTGAACAGCTTGTCAGCATTCTTTTAATTTTCCCTTTCCATATTAATATATTTCACATTCAAACCCAGAAGCTCAGTAGTGTAGCCTTTAGTGTGGACCAAACTCTCAGAAAGCAGCTCTCTCCATCTCTGAGGGGGGCTGACTAAGCAAACACTGGAGAATTGGGCCCTGCAGCCATTACACCTCGTAGGTGATGCAAGCAGGGGTTGGGGGTGAATCTTGTGTATCTACATATGCCTACACCACTTTGCCTTAGTTCCCAGAGAAAGTTTTCTTTGGGCCAATAATTGGGAAGAGTGGAAGGCAGTGGTTTTCTGAGCTGCCCAAGGCACGTCCTGCACACAAGCAGAGCCTGCTGACTTTAACCAGACCCCGCGCACGGCTGCCTCTGAGTCATCTGGATTTTGTGCTTATGAGCACAAAACCTCTTGCTGCGACCCAGATGGAATTAACAGAGTAGTCTCCTTATTTCTAATTGTTAGATCATCCCTTTTTAACTCCAGCAAAGATGACTTGCAGATTAAACCCCTTGGGGGTCAAGGCAGTTGTTCTGTTTGCACAGCAATTAGCACAGCAGGATCCCAGGCCACAAATGGCCTCCAAGGCTATGTCTGTACTATCGTGTTAGCTCAAACCTCATTCTTCCTGTAAGCCAAACTTCCCAGCTCTCAACACCGCCTACACACAAGTTTTTACTCTGGCCTAGCCAGGATCATGAAGTGAGCTCACACCTCGTGTAGAGACCAGCTCAGGCTTGAGCTGTGCTCTACGAACACAGATGCAGCAGTTTTAAGCTCTTCCCTCTAACAGGGGTCACCCTGGGAGGCTGCCATGGACAGAACTGCAGCTGCACTTCTGATGCTCAACCAAGTCTGCACCATCTAAACTTGAAAAGCAAAGATGAAGTGAAGTCACAGATGTCAACCTCACCACCCCAGCTCCTGGGAAATCTTGCAGAAAGATTTCTGCAAGAATTTCTGAGATCCCACTCAGAACAGCAGAGCACAGACTGCTTGCATTGTTTCAGCTCACAAAGGAAGACACCTTTGTCTTGGGTAAAAGTAAAGCAGCAGTTCAAAGAATCTAATGGACCACATGGGTTTTCAGAAAGAATTTCTGCAAACCCCATCTGACAACACAAGTGAAGCAGCGAAAACAGCACTAAAATAACAGCTCCTTTCCCAAGCCTTCACCATGAAAGAATGAGGCAACAGCTCAATAGTGTGATCCCCATTCTGCCACATTAGGGACCTCCAAGACCAGCCAACTTTAATCTAGCACAAAGGTCTAATGAGTGCCAAAGAAAATCAAAGTTAGACAAGAAACAAAGGTCACGATCTTAACAATGTGGCTAATTTAACCAGAATTATAATGAAATCCCCAACACTTAAGCGGAAAAGCTCTACAAGAAACTACTGTAAAATGGAAGAGACTGACTGAAGTCTTTGACCAGTCTTACCCAACATCCAGCTGGAATAGCATAGAGAATTCCCCTTTCCATGAGGCTCATGCTGCCCCAACAAGCATCTGAGCTCATCAGCCCTTTTTCAAGCAGTCCTAGCATGTTCCCTGCCACTCCCAGTTTCCAATTCTCCATGTATTTCATTCCCAAATTTTACATGATATATTTTGCCTAGGGCACAGTAGATCACTTACCCTTCTCCTGTTAGCTCTCTGTTTAATTACAGTTTAATGTGAATTGATCTTTACATTAATGAGTCTGTAAAGAAGATTGATTTTCTTCAAGAGACTTTTCTGCTCAGTTTGGCAGCAGAGTAGTCCTATTGATTTCGCTTTCCCTAGTAAATACATTGCAGTGTCACTGCATCTTCTTGTGAATCAGCTAATCCTATTTCACACTCTTTTGCTCCAAAAACCCCTATTCTGAGTTCCTTGTTATCTGTGCTTATTCAGAGCAAGACGATAGGGCCAAAGCATCTCAAAAAGCTCTGCCTGTTGCTAACACACAGCTGACTGCTGTGGGTCACTGTCCCCTTTGTTCCTAAATGGCTGGGGACTTAAAAGACTGACATTGAAAGAAACGAAAATTATTTTTAAGTGTTTAATCTGTTAACTTCCTTAATTCCCAGCCAGCTAAGGATGTGGCAGAGTGTGCTCCGTTTACCACGCTTGCTCCAGAGGTCTGGTTAGCACTCTCCACTGAGCCCTACAGCTGCCCAACAGCCTGTGCTGGTGTGCCTGTGTCAGAGGATGCTGACTGAATCAGTCTTGGAGCCAGGGCAGAGGACAAGGATCCACCTCCCACCACCCTGTCCAAATGCCCCAAAACCCCTCCAGGATACATTTGCACACATGCAGGTGAGATAGGTCCCAGAGTAAGGGCTGAGCTTGTGCCTGCTCGGGGGTTTGTAGGAAATGCATAATAACAGACCAGTGCAGGGTTGATTGCAGCTCCTTTAACCTGGCAAGCCTAAGTGTCCTTCCATGCAAGTTAGTGAGGAAGTTGGATATAAACAGACTAAGTTCTGCAAATACATGGTTTCTTCCATCATCCCTTTCCCTGCCAGATCAGGTAACAGGGTCTTCTCGAGAGCCTTCAGAGTTAACACACTGTAGTTGCACTGTGATGGGAAATCCTCAGCCAAGGGCATGTCAGTGAAAACATCCTGCCATCAACTCCCAAATGTCCAAGTCTAGGAACTGTAACTGAATTACAAATGCTGTGGGAATTTCAGGCAAGGTTCTCCTCTCAGCTATTCCAATGTAATTTCGGAATGATTCCAGATTCAGTCTCTCCCCCTCCCAGCTGAATTTCCTGGCTTTTGTTTGCACTAAAAGATGTTTGCATTTAATGTCTGTCTTTATTTGGTAACCCGTACATAGATTATTTTTCCCTTCTGTTCTATTAAAAGCCTTATCAAGTCCCTTATGTTTGCTCTCACTGAAATTAACTACTTTGGCAATATTTTCAACATGCAAGGCAAACAAACTGATTCTTCGAGGAATAACTAAACTGAACCAAACTTCATGGCAGTATATTAGGACAGAGCATTTTTTGATACATGTGTTCTGTCTGCCTCCATCTGCAGCCTGGGACATCCAAAGGCTTGCAGAAAGCTCTGAGAATTCTCTCTTTAACAGATTCTCACATGCTTACATGTATACTTAACTGGCCTGTGGTCCTCACATATGTGGGATCAGGCAAGTTTTGGGTGATGGAGACAGGTATGGAAAACCCAAAAGCAGGGAATGCAAAGCAAAGCTCATTTAAAACAAAACAAAACAAAACCAAACCACAAAAAACCCCCAAATAGAAATTTATGAGAAATTTGAGTTTGGCAGTACGGCAGATTTCTTTTTTCCAGCCCCAAAAGGACAAAAAGTGTCTTCTCCTGTTTAGGAAGAGTAAGACATGAAGTAACTCATTCAGAAGGGCTGTTTTGAGTGACAAATACACAACCCTTGCTTTTATAATACATTAACAGTCCTTTGGAAATACTTAACCACATGCTATATACAAAACCTACTTCAGAGGTTTGTGAGGTAAACACACTTCACATATTTCTAAACACTGAAAAAAAAAGGGAAATGTATTTATTTTTCTTTAGCAGTAAGAATACACTGTAACACTATACACTTAAACCAGTTTCTCAGTACACAGGTCTTCATTTCGAGTCTTCACCCTGGGTTTTGCTTGGCAGCCTCCTCAATTATTACTTCACAGATTGGAAGGCCAGAAGAAACCAGAATGACCATATAATCTGACTCCTTACATCACACAAGGCTAAATAACTTTACCCACGAATTTGCCTATTAAGCCCACTAACCTACAGCTGAACTAAAGAACCATCTTTTAGGAAACCAACCAATTGATTAAAGATTCCCAAAGACAGAGAAAGCTTCACTTCCTCAGCAAATCATTCCAATGTGAGTAAGCAACATCGATTGAAGCAGGTACTTTAAAACATCTTTCCGGTTATTTTTATCTCTGATAAAAATTAAAAGGAAATGCAAGGGGGTGAAAAAGTGGCATTCTCCAATACAAGCTAAACAAAGAGATCCTTCTTGCAGAAGTATGATGGCAGCATTACAAATCCCACTATCAGAGTTATTTATGTGTAGCAGCTGAGGAGAGCAATTCAGATTTCTGGAAAGTGATACTAAGCAGGTCTGTTTGGAATACTGTCCTTTTATCAGTTGGCTTTGTACCTTCTCCTTCCTTCTGCACCACTCTGAAATTTCAGAGGAGCTGTAAATCTACTGCCTTCCACCAGTCATTATTCCTCCTTTCCAAACTGCTTATTTCATTTCAGGAATAAAAACCCCAAAGCTCCAGCAATTTGGTTCTTTGCCAGCAGCTAAATTAATAGCAAAAATAACAACAGGGGCTTGTGGAACTCAAAGCATTTACAGACTTCATGAGAAAGAGAAGCCGATCTGGGGGGCCTAAAACTATATCCCTGGATGGCAAATTCTATGCAAGCTTTCCATCCATAAATCAGATTTCTGGAGCTCTTTTTTGAACCCTGATGGGTTCAATGTGGCAGCACGTTAAGTCAACAGATCAAGGCTGTCTCAGAGTAGGTCAGAGCCTTTTCAGCAACAGAGGCCAATCAGCTGGTGGTGTGGTCACAGGCATTTTCCACCACAAGAAGTACCAAACCCATGGAAAATACGGATACCAGCCTGCAGGTGTACTGCAAGACCATGCAGGCTGGACACCACCACTTGAACTGCTCTAGCACTTTGCTGGAGTTCCTAATAGCTATAAACACTTGCCAGGAATCTGGGAGGTATCATGCATACCTCAGTAAAATTCCTTCTCAGCGTGCATTATAGGCAGACACATGCAAAAATAATTTTAGAAATCCACACTCTTTAGGTACTAAATAGTTTGATTTTTTAATATTTTATTCCCTTCAGCAGCACTGTCAACCCAAGGTCCTCGGTGGCAGGTACATGAGGGCTCTCAGGTGTCTAATGCTTCTGTGGTCCTCTAAACTACCAAAGTCAGGAATATCAAACCTTCTGCAGATCATGCTTTACAATCACCGCTCTCTCAAAAGAAAGTGTTAAAAGAAGTTGAAAGAGACCATAGAAACTGATCTGGAATAAGCTCCCTACAAGATTAAGATATGCATAGTCTCTGGCTTTAAGAGGAAAAAAGAAATGATCAGAACAGGGCCAGGGAAAAAAAAAGAACAATAAAGAAAAGGTAAAATTTAAAAGCACAAGTATGACCTAATTGGTGAAACCCAAAGGCAGATAAGAACAATGAAGTTTTATTCAACCTGTGGAATTTACTGACATAAGTTACCACGGACCATAAGCACCTCACACAAATCACGCTACTCCAGAGGATGTTTCTTAATTAAGGTGCCAACAAACCAAAAAAAACTGAAATCTGGAGGCAGCAGGAATGAGTGTGACACACAAGAACTCTCAGAGGCAGCTAACCCCACCCCACAGAGAGCCCAGAGAGCAGGAGGAGGTGGCAGTGACTTACAGGTGGAGGGAGCGGATGCTGGAAGCAGCGGATCCCAGGGAGGGAATGGCAGTCAGCTCGTTGTGGTCCAGTCGCCTGCAAGAAACAGAAATTAAGGGTTCAAGCCAAGCAGCATGTGCCCAAGCATTCAGGAGCAGGGGAGGGCTGACTTGGGGCAGAGGCCTTTGTCTTAAGGCGTTTGCCTGGACCTCTGATAGCCACACCTTACTTTTTAATACAGGAGAGCCACCATCACTGGTTCCAGTGTATTGGCTTTACAAGAGCAAGGCTTCTTTTCCCCTCTGCCACCCACTCCCTGAAGTGCCAGGGAAGAAAGCATTGTGCCACAGTCCTCCACTAGCCTGTGTTTCCAGAGTCATCACGGAGTACAGCCTGAGATAGGAGATTTTTGCACCTAAGGCCATGAGTCCCACTGCCTCAGGACAGGAATTTAACCCTTTTCCCAAGCAGCAAGCCCCTCCACACCAGGTGAGGGCCTGGGGGCACAACTGAGTGGCATCCTCTCCACACCAGGACCAGCTCTGGAAATCCCAGACGGATTTCCCCACCAAGCCAGCAGCACACAGTGGATGTCACCAGGCACAGGCCCTGCTCCAGGCAGCTGAGGAGCACAGTGAGCCCCTGGCTGAAGGGAACCGCAGGCCACCCGCTCCAGCAACCACCAGCACAGAACTGTCCCCTGCAAGGGCCTAGTGCCTCAAGTGTTCCTCTGACTGAAAACAGATCCTTGCCATGTGACTGGCCCTTCCTTGGTTTAAAGAGCCCTTGTTTGTACGGTGAATTGGTCAATTAATTACTGTAACAGTTGCTCATCTGGCTGCTTGAAAATTACCTAATTTCTCTGCCTTCTTGCCCGCTCCCCCCTCACGCCGCTCACTTCAGTGATCACAGCCAAGCCCTGGCCAGGCTGCCCAGGACCCCCAAACCACCTCTGATCCCATTGCTCCTGCTCGAGGCAGAGCCTTGCTGGGTCACTGCAGGCCTTCCAAGTGCTTCCCTTCTGCAGAGAATCCTGAAAAGATCACAATTTGGGTGCAAAGCACAGCATTTTGGGAGCTGCACATGTGAGGTGTGCTAAGCCACAGGCACAAGTAGGGGCAATCCTAAATTATGTCGGGGTTTTTTTCCCCTCGTTTCCTTTAACACTATTTTTGGCAAGTGGGAGAGGGCAGTGGCACATTCATCCCAGAACTTCCTTTCCAGCTCCTCTGAGACGAGGCAAGATATTTGATTTCACGAGGAGTTCCAAGCACTGCTGGGATAAAAGCTTTCCTCTGCCTCTGACATTATACCCATGCCTTAAAATGTAAGAGAAAAAAGCCAGATGCATTGCAATTCAGCAAGGAGCTCCACTCTGCAACTAAAAGCTCACTGTTGCTCATATTACAACATAGTCTAGAGCTTCCAAAGGTACAGAGCAAGTTGGAAAGAGCATTAAAATGCTTATTTGTGGCACATTTTCATTAACATCTAACTGAGCATCTTCTGGAGAAGAAGGAGCCTGGGTCAGCCCTGGTTGAGCAGGTCTGACACCAACCAGCATCTAACAACTGGTCAAACCCTCCTCTGACATAAGTGTGATATTCATGTATCAGCCTCCTGTCATGTTAGGAGTCAGTCAGAAGTGGTTCTCCCACCTCATTTTCTCTCTTGGCTCACAGGCACCACTTGCTGACACAGAGAAGACAGCCAAGCTCTGTATTTGCCTGGGATTTCCCACTCATCTTCCCTTTTTCCCCATGTAAAAGAATTGAAAATGAAAAGGAGGGGAAAAAAACCCCTCAAAACAGAAGAGCTGTGCTCAACAACTTTAAACTTTCAGTCTCCTTTTTCTTCCCCAGCCCTCACCTTTGATGACATAAACCCACTGCTGCTGGATGCTGAGGCAGAGGAGGAGGGGGGGCCACCCATATAAAATATTTACAGTCCAGTTGCCAGACTGGTGTCAAGCTGAAATGGAGCCTGCTCAAAAATAGCACAGCTCTCCAGAGCTTTCAGTGAAAGGCACTTTAGAAAATAAAAGGTGAACTGTTTGAAGAGGAATTCTAGTGTGGTTACTCCTTTCTTTGCTACCAATGAGCCTGGAAAGCCTGAGAGCCATGAAACCATCAGTTTCATGGATCCCATGATCCATATGATCTGAGGAAACCCTGGAAAGGACCACAGGGCCTACCCCACAGCAGAACCCTCCATCCATCCTTTCAGCCAAGGAATGAGAACAGATGGACTCCAGGGGACTGTCATTAGATAAAGCCACCAAAAGGGACGAGAGAAAGATCGAGTGTCCTGAATGAAAGTAATGTCCCAATCCAGCCCCTACCCTGAGCTTCCACCACTTATTTCAGAGCAAGTGGGATCACAGGGTTTGGTATCACTTTGAGCCACTAAATTTCATCCTGCACAGAATTAAAAGCTTCTCATAAAGGCCACCAAAACAAACCACACAAACAACTGCATAAATTCAGAGAAAGGGAAAAGTGTAGGGTAAATTCTGCTATTACTTTATCACAATCTCAGTAAAGCAAAACAGAGCATTGAAGATAAGGTATGAAGTTTAAGTCTTTTGGTCTGCGGATATTTTCTTAAAATCAAGGGAAAACAAAATGTTTTCAAAATATACCACACTAATTATTCACATGGAGAGACACACACAGAGTTTTAAGCCTTGTGTTATGCCCAGGAACCACAGGCAGTATGTTTGAAGCATCATGGGAGGTTTCAGGTCTTATCAATGCATCTATTATTTGGGGCAATCTCTTTCCCTGAGGGTGCCTTGGTTTGCCCAGCACAGCATGCACAGAGAAACACTGACTTGCTCTCGAGACATGCCACAGCATGATGCTTATTTCATGAATGTTTGTAAAGTACTTAAAAAAAACCCTCAGAAAGAAGATGCTCTGGCAATATAGATGTGGTTCTCCTAGTGAAATGAAGTTTATTTCAGTGGTCTGTGGTTTAGCTCTATTCAAAAGCAACCAAGATTAGTAGATAGGGCTTTTAATAGAGCTTCTCCCTCACACTTCCCAGAGCTGCCTTCCAGGCTGTGCTCCAGACCTCTGCCTCCCTTCCAGTCTCCCATTTCTAACTGCGCCCTTCCCCTCCTACTCACTCTTCTGCTCTCTCCCTACTCCCTAACCCTGTCTTTCTGACACAGCCAGCAGCTCTTATCTGCCTGTTACTTTGTGCAGGAGATGCATTACTCATCTCCCCCAAAACCCTGAAACCTTTTTGTAGTGTTTAACTGTTCAGTGCAGGGCTTCTCCTGCTCTACACACATGCAGCACTTTGCTCAAGGGAATTCCCTACCTGGGGAATGAGAAGCCACACATATTTCCCACCCTGTGCTCCCTGAAGTCACATGCCTTCAGGCACTTCCATGAATAAAAGCTATTGCTAAGCCACAGTCATGTTAGGATAATTCTAAAGTCTCATGGGATCAGGGCTGCAATTCTTTTCTTTAAGCACAGAGCAATTTAAGGCTTTCCACAGTTTAAAAAGAAGTTGAGAAAACAGATCCTACAGGCAGTGTTCCACTGACCCACATCACTTTCTCTCTGAAGATCATGAAGAGCTGATTTCAGAGCACTGCAGACACTTCTGATATATATTACTTAATCATGATCCCCAGCAAGTCCCTTATATTCATGTAAGCAGAGGAGCCAGGGGCAATCAGGCCAGGAGAGAGATGCTACATTAATCCCCATGGTCCTATCCAGCAGGCATCAGTCAGGGAGAATTCCACTTTTTGCCTATTTAAGAACCACAGGATCTGGCTGCTCCATGAGTCCCAGAGCCAGCACTTAATGAAAACAGACAGAGGACAAGAGAAAATGCTTGATAGAGCACAGTATTGTTTCTGAAAGGAAATGTTTTTTCAGTTTCCCATGAGGCATCAGTAGCTCTTCAAACAGAGCCCAAACCTCAAGTATGCCAGCGATTCACCAGGCAAACATGAGCTCATTACTTCAGCCCACCGCCTGCAATTTCAGTCACTTTCATTTTTCAAACCCCAGACCTGGAGCTCCAGGAATCCCTGCAAAGGGCTGAAGATGCAGCCCCTCTCTGAGTGAAACTGCTGAGCCTCCACAGAGATCAGGCACTTGGAATACCTGCAGTTCCCTGAAATAGGTTTCTTTTATCAGCAAGGAGGGCCTGGCACAGCCACTCAGAGCTTCACCAGCTCCTCTTTTCCCCAGCAAGCAGAAGAAAAGCTCTGCTGGTTTAGCCTCTCCTAGCAAGACTTCCAACAGAATTTGTTCTGGTTCCAAAAGGAGCACAAAAGTCTGAGAGAGGAGGAGACACAGTTAAGTGCTTTGTTATCCACTACACTACACCTTTGTTTCCTGGGAGATTTGGGCTAGGTTGGCATCAGGTATCACAATCCAGGCTGTTCTGCCTTGCTTCAGGGTTATGCTTTCAGCAAGGAACTTTGTGTGTATGCTCAGATGTGCTGAACTGCTCCCTCCGAGCATTGCACAACACTGAGGGAGGCAAACTCCAGTGATTTCCAATAACAGCTCTGCTGTTTTAATTGGGATGTTGTGTTCTGCTAATTGATTAGTTTAATCACAGCAGCACAGGTACAATAAGGAGGGGAAAAAAACCTCCACACCAAGTCGGACCTGCTCATTCAACTTAGCTAAAGGAAGGTACTGTCTTAGGAAACGAGATAAAATTTCCTCCTGGCCCAGAAGCAGCCCTGGCAAAATACAATTAAAACCTTTGAAGGAATACTTACACTTCCTGCAGGTTCGACAGCTCTGCAAAGGCAGAAGGATCAATCTCTGTCAACTTGTTGTAGCTCAGGTTTCTGTTAAAATAAAAGACAGTGGGATCAGCAAACTGCAGTCACCCTGCTCAGATAAAGAGTCATCTTAATTATTCTGGACTGTACTGGGAGGGTTTGGGTTTTGGATGTTTTAGAAGAGAACTTAAAGCAGGAGAGCAGCACTTTTCTGCTGAATACACGGGTGAGTTTAGTTCCATGACAAAAAATGTTATCTAGCTCTCCCCAACTTCTTCCTCTTTTGCATTAGATTAGTGTGGTTTTAATTTGTCTTCACATTACACAATTACATTTATTATTCTACTATTGGTTATTCACAACCACAAAACTACTAACAGATGAATAGGTTATTTCCTGACAAATTAAAGTCTGAACTGAAACAATCAACAAACCTTCCACTAAATATTTTATAGCTATATTCACATGGAGTATATTTTTATACCACTCTGTGTTACACACAAAATACACATATATAGGTATGCAGACTTACTATATGTAAACATAAAATATAGTCTACATTTTCTAACAAGATGATATAATTAGTATATCACTATTTTTTTTTTTATCAGTGAATACAGCTTGCAAGCCATACAGTAGTATACACTTTGGTCCTCAACAGCCCCAGCCAACACTTTTCTAATATCCAACAGCCTAAATCTAAATCTAAATCATATTCTAGCACTGATGGATGACAAATACGTAGTGCTGAATTATCTGAAAGCAGCCTGGTCCTGCCTCACAGGACATCCCTGACTGGAAACACAACCAGAGCTCAACATGCTTCTGGAAGGAACACACTGCAAGGATTGCTAGGGACAGCAAAGAGGCAAAATAATGCAAATGAAGTGCCAACTCCAGAAACCACAAGCAAGAGCTTTTCCATGCTCTGCTGTAGCATCATACAGTGCAATAGCAGAGTCCTCCCTCCAAGATATGCACTCTCAGCACACCACATAGGACAGGTCAAACCTGCAGCTAGGGACTAACCAGGAGGACACAGATGAATTAAGACTAAGTGACTAATAGTGCAGAAAGTAACAAGTGCTTTAATTACCATACTGTATGCAGTGCTGGCATGTTTCTGTTAGTGTGTAATCTAAAGAGGGAGGAGGCAAATTGATGGGTGGTAGCAGAAAAGCAACCACAGTAAATTGTAAGGAAATTGTGAGGAGGACTTCTTTAATATTGCTTTGCTCCACACCCTGCTCTAGGATATTACCCTTGGTAAAATCCAACCCTCCTGCCTCCTCTGCAGTGGGGTTACACCCTCTTACTGCACCTCTGAACACAACCCAAAAGATTCACGGCCTGATTTTAGATAAGCCCTCAAAGACCTTATTGGGCTGCTTATTCCAACCACCAAGCCAGTCTGACAAGAAAACTAGCCAATCTTCCCTGGCTTAGGTTTTTCTTTGGTTTAAAATTGTGCCCACAGAAAGCAAGTGGGTCTGAAACCCAAACAGGAGGTTAGGTCACCAAGGCACCTACTGAACTTTTACCAATGCTCCACGACCCAAGAGCTGAGGCACCCACAAAGAAAAGGCACCTGACAGAAGAGCATGGATGGAAAATGCCTCTTGAAGTGGCACTAACACACTGCACTCTGTGGCAAAGCAAAGAGAAATCCAGGCTCTTACAGCAGCCTTACAAATACTAAGACTTGAAAGACTACGAAGCTTACCAACTCTGCATGATTAACAGGAAGGGATAAACACCTCTTTCAAGCTAAAAAGCAGATATTGATCACCTGCTCTCTTGTAATGCATTTATGGGAAGTCCTCAAAGCGTTCCCCTGCACGAGGGAATCATTGGATGGCTCTCACATCACACCATTCCCCATCATTTCAGAGCAGCCAGCTCTGAAGGCAGCTCCTTGCATCTTGCCCAAAATATTCAAATTTTTGCCAATACGTGCAGTGGAAGAATGCTCTACAAATCAAAAACACAGGCTGGCTCTTAACAGAGCCTAGAACTGAAGCTATACAGGAGTGTAAAACCTAACCAAGCATCTCAATTTAAAATATGCTGTCCTGTAAGCCCCTACTGTCTTTTAAAACACTCAAGAGACCTTTAAATCAATACCAGCCTACAGCAGATATCCATTTCACTATGAACTCAAAGGCATTTATCTAAATAAAAGTCAAACTGCAGTTTAAACTCAAAGTGTGTTTGAAAGCCAAGTCCATATTCATAGCACAATTATGAATTAAAATGCAATTTGCCCACAGATTACATTACTTGTTGGTTTGGTTTTTTTTAAACCACACAGTAAGATCAGGTTGGAACTTGTCCCTGCCTGATCTACAGGCAAAAAGAGAAAATACAACAGGTCATGTCCTACAGGCTTAGCACAATGAAGCTGATACAGAAATACAGTGAAAAACTATAAGGGGGAAATGCAGCCAGACATGACTGTGCATGAATCCATCTGTTTTCATGAATTTCTGTGCCTTCTACTGCAGCCAATCTTTACATTTTCTAAGGTAACATATTTCTCCTCAACACATTCCTCTGCAATAGGCTGAGACTATTTTATGAAGCAAGAAACAAGAACACATGCACCAAAACTGATCATCACAACACTTGCCAGAGGGACCAGATCTCTGGCTTAGCCTGTACTCAAGCCCTGAGTGACACTGACATGAACCCCTGAAGTTCACAAGTGAAAAAACAAAGATCTTTGTAAATTAAAGGATCTCACAGCCACAGTTTAATGTCACCCAAAGTGACTTTCTGATTATTGTTGCATTGTTGCTGCCATTCAGGACATTTGAACATCAAAGTCACTGCACAAGTAGCTGGCCCTTCAGATAGCAGATTTTGCTCCTTCAGCAACAGAAAGACTTTCCAATAGCTGCTGCAGAAATGCAGGTGAATTCCATCTTCTTCCATGCCAAAGCCTTTGGTTCTCCCAACACTATTCACTCCAACCACCAAGTATCCTCAATAAATGTATAATATAAAAAATCAGTGGGGAAATGAAAGCTAGAAATACAGTCAGTACAAAATAAACAGGAGACTTGAAATTACATAGATCTGCCAAAATAAAGTTTACTGGGTTTCCAACACTAGCTGTATTTTAACTTATATTAAAATACCCAAGAATTTCTAGCCTAAAGCATTAGCAATCAAAGGATGTGTTTCCCAGAACTCTGATCCCCTCACTAGGCAGTACTTGGCATGCCAGTCACAGCATTTAAGGGAGAGAAAGAATTAACGTGCTCCAATAGATAGATCATTGGGACTGGGAGTCAGGAAATCTCCGTCTATTCCTGGCTCTCTTAATCTCCTGCTGTGTGACCGGGTCATGTCACATCACCTCTCCAGAGCTTTTGTTTCCACAGCCACCCTTTGTCTGTCTTGTCTATTTAGACTGTAAATAAAATTGAGGTAGGTATTGTCTTGGTTTGCCCGATGCTGATGAAACGAGGCCTCAATCTTGGTTGGGTTCCAGTAATGCAAATAAAGAAGGGAACTCAAAACTTGAGGTCATGGGCGCACACAATGCTCTCCCACCCCTAAGCGTGGGTCCCAAATGTCCAGCAGTGAACGAAGGGCTTTAATCCCCCCACCAGTTTGGCTTCTCTGAGCTGAGCAGACCAGCAGTGCAGGCTGACTGGAGATGCCGAGCCTGGGGGCACAGCTGTCCCACCAGTGAAAGCTGTCACATTTACTGTTCCTCCGTAGCACAGGATGCATTCCTTCTCGAGAAGCCCCTTGGGATGATGCCACACAGTTGCCCAGTGATCACTGAACAAATGTTTCTGCCATCAGGTTTCCAAAATGTCTTCCTCAAAAAAAAAAAAGAGCCATCAACTCCCAATATCAGAACCCTTTCCCAAATCAGCACTTGCCCTGCCACTGGAGCTCTCTCTCATCCTGAGCATCTCTTCAAAGACAGTTTATGAAGCATCACCTACAGTGTTTTATACCAGCTCCCAGAGCCCATGTTTTTGGTGCACGTTCTGCCCATTTCCTTGCACCTACACGTGAGGTTAGCTGAGCCCAAACATGGGACTGCCCACAAACTGCCCAGTGCCCTGGGCCTGCTTCTCTGCACAAGTTTCCCTTCAATTAGTCATGGAAGGATATTTTGATCCCTCCAAGGCAACTGTGGAAAGAAAACAGAATTCAATTAATATAAATTCAGAAGAAGAGCAGGGGCTGCAAGTTCAGGGAAGCATCCTACAAAGGTTAGAGTTTACAGCTGGCAGAGGAGAAAGAGCAGAACCACCAACCTGAGTGACCCCTAACATTCAGATTGTTCTTTTGTATCAGCCTCTATTGAACAAGGAGAGTTGGTGGATGTTTTTAAACTTTATTCTGACTTACTGGCACAAGAAGTACGCTGCAAATTATTTATTCATTACACAGTTCAAGTCTTCCTTGTATTGGCTAATCCAACAATGTAGGGGTTTCCCCTCCTGCACTGAAGTGCCCATGATCAGGAACCAAGAACCTGTTAAATCAATACAGGGAGGGCCCTGTTCTGTCTTTTCAGCCATTCCACTCTCCAAATAAGAAAGCAGTGTTTGCCCTCAGCTGGCATTGTGAAAGTGGCACTGTGGATCGCTGAACACCAAAGCAACTGAAATGAAAGTCTTGTTAAAAAACCAGGTATGTTCAAACTACCTCCCAAAAGAAATAATGCTGTCACAGAAAGAGCCCTCCTTGCCAGTGAGGAGGGATCAGTCAGTTCTTTGACCTGTGAGAAGCCAATCCTGCCCCCTTGGGCAAGGTGTGGGATAGACCAGGAGTTCATGTACAAGTTTTGGCTCTGCTTTGGGACCTTCACCAGTGCAGGGAAAAGCCACTTCTCTGTTGAACACAGAGGTGCCTGTCTGGCTCGCCAGACAAAGGAACTCCTGGTCTCTGCTCACCAGGATGATGGCTGAATTCTGTTCAGCAAGGGGAAGGTTTCCGACCCTTACGTCAAAACCATTTATCTGTCAGTGCAGAAGATTATGTCAAAAGCGTTTCTGCACCTTTTGATGACAGGCATTGGAGAAAAGGAGGATGGCTTGAAATTCTGTCACTGCCAACTGTGGCTTTCATTAAATACTTTGTCAACCGTTGTCATAACACAACTTTTCATTGCTCCTGCACAAAAGGGAGCCGAGGGCCCAGAACAATTGAGCCCTGCAATAGAAATTCCTCTGGCTCATCTGTCGAAAGATAGCTGCCTAGTCTGCAGCTTACTGAATAGGCACCATCCTCTTCCCACATGTTTGTAGATGGCTTTACAGAGCTGGAATGGAGGCCCCATGCACACTTGAGTGGGTATGAAGAGCATGGCTGCAGCTGAATTAGCTTGGGGATGGGGGCCAGGGGAGCAACAGAAGCAGCACACTGCCCCTGCTACAAGTGTACAGCTGTGCAGGAAGAAAGCACACTCAAATGTCTCTTTTAAACCAGCTTGTGAGGTGCCAGAGATCACAGAGTCCTAGTAAGCAGCGACAGGTCAGCATTAAAGCTGAAGCACAAAGCCATCAAAGAGACTGCATAGTTTCAGGTGGTTGTATGGACTGTCAGGACAGAAAGAAGTAGCTTTAGTCCATTTTTTATTCCTGTGCATAGGACAGGTCCAAATTCTACTCCCATGAGGCAAGAGCAGCCAAACAGCTACTGCAGCCTCTTCTCATGAGACCTGTGCTCCAGTCCCTTCTCCATCTCCACTGCCCTTCTCTGGAAGGATGCTCCAGCACCTCAGTGTGTGTCCTGTGGTGAGGGGCCCAGAACTGAACCCAGGATTCAATGTGCAGCCTGGCCAGTGCTGAGAGCAGGAAGACAATTGCTTTCCCAGTCCTGCTGACCACACTATTGCTGGTACAAGCCAGGGTGCCACTGGCCTTCTTGGTCACCTGGGCACTTGCTAGCAGCTCATGTTCAGACAGCTGTCAACCAGCATCTCCTGGCATTAGCCACTGTGCCCCAAGCTGAGCCCCCTGTGATTTCTGTTATAGGGTACCCTGAGTACCTTGTGCTGCCTACAAGTGCAAAGCTTACGAGAGACTCCATAATGGAGCACAGAAATGGCCCACACCAAGCATGGGAAAGAGTTACCTCCTAGAAGGAGGTAAGAGCAGCAATACCCTGGGCACCAGGGAGGTGAATGTCCCAGACTGCTGCTCCAAGTGCTTTGGAGAGAAGGGGACTCTGCAGGACACGGGGAGGCCACACAGCACCCACATGGGTGAAGCTGTGCCCCACCACTGAGCAGTCCTGTTAGTGGCTCAGCTGATGTGCTCACTCAGGCTTTACTTACTTCCTTGTTCAAAATAGCAGCAGCAGCACCATATTGGCTTGGGTTAACAGCCTGCTCATATAAGGGGCTTTATGTGCAGGAGGGAGTCAACTTAAGGGCAACCCTCAAGCCATAATATGAGCTAATTTGACAGCGAAGACAAACTTTGAGAGGTCATCCAGACACTAAGAAAACTTCACCATGAATCACTCTCAGTCATGACCAACGATACCATCTAAAGGAAATTCCTGCAGCATGAGCCCCAAATAATTGATACAATGCCGATTCCAGCGGATGCGTGCAGCCATTAATGCAAAAAATATTAATTAAAACCACATCACTAAGAAGCTTTGTGCCAGACTGCAATTTAATTTAGCATGTGCTTGGTATGGTTCAAGAAATTTGGGAGTTATCTTACCTTCAAGTAACTTTCAGGGACACACTTTCAGCCTTGGCCCTTCCTCCTGCTTTGCCACTCTACACTCAAAGTTTAGGCTGCACACAGAGGACACATCTGGCAGAGAGGTGCCTGGTGAGCACCCACCACAGCTGGTCAGCTCACACAGGGCTGTAAACATAAATATCTCTATCTGTGGACTGACAGACTCCAACAGGCAGCACAGGAACAGCAGCCACGCTCTCAGGGCTGAGGAAAGGCAGGAGTCCTTTGCAGGAGCACTGGGTAACACTGCACTGCTGCTGGGGCTTCCACATCTCCCACACCAAGAATTTTTACAGGCTTATTTGTCTCTTTCAACAGGGCAGTGTCAGGTTATTTTAGGCCCTGTTTGGCTTACACAAATGTGTTTTGACAAAACCTAGGATCCCATTTCCTCCTATTTTAATAACCTTAGCAAAACTCAAGTTGAGTTCTTGTCTGCTTTTTTCTTTTATTTTTCTTGGAAGATCATCTCCTCCAAACACACCTATTTTATTTCTTAAGACAGAAGGCTTAGATGCAACTTAATCTACATAATCACACATATATCCAAATACTCCACAACACATGTACAAAGCACCTGGGTAACCTCAGGTTATATATATATGCTATACCTGAACCATCAGAAGAGACATGAGGATACTCATTTCACCAGAGCTTCACCCTGGCTCACTCAACAAGAGTTTTCTCAGTATTTCAGTTGCTCCATATTCCAAAAAAAGTGAAGTGAGATTTCAAGAAGTGAAGTAATTTGAAAGTCATCCAGTGGTCTCAGTGGCAGGGGTAGGACTGTGAGCCCCTGTTCCTGCAGTGAGACCTCCCCAGTCCCAGCAGCACTCGTGGCTGGGGCATGTACAGCCCTCACCAGCAGCTACTCAGGGACTCAAACCAACAGAGGATGGCAGGGCAAAGGAAGCACGAATGACAAGGTATTCAACAGTGATTTCTCTGCTTCTGAGAAGAGCATTAGCCACAGGCACACAGCCCAGAGCCACTGAGGCTGCAAACCCTCCTGTTAGGGTCACACGTTCCTCTGCTCCCAGCAAGACAGCCCAGTCAAAGGCAGCATTGTGTGCAGGGAACAGGGGATGCTGCAAGGGTTAGGGTAGGCAGGATTTAATTGCAGCAATCTTTCTCTGTATTTTCCTCTTTTATTAAGCTGCACTGCCTGAAGGAGACTGATCCTCTCCAAAACACACTGAGGCATCAGCTCCAAGGATTGCATCAAAGCAAAAACATGTTTCAAAGGGGGCATGAGCATCTAAATAAGAATAACTATATTTAATTTCACATAAAGCAATCCTGCTTTGCCATCTGTGACAGGTAAGCAGTTGGAAGGAAAAGCAGGATATAGAAGGTTTTTTAACCCACAAATAAAACTCCACCCATAATCTGCCCTGACACCCATAGGGTTTGCTCTGGGTTTATTGCTTTCATTAAAGTGCTGTCTACTGCCATGAGAAAGGAAAGACATATCCTAAAACCAAAACCCTGCAAGTTGGTTGCTCAACTGTGTATGATCAAACTCACCTTTTTCTACTTCAACAGCAAATTTCTTTCCTGGTGATTTTGCATCCACAAAGCAAAGCACAGTGTCTTAAACCACTGAAGCAAGGGCTGCATAGCCCAGCTCATAAACAAAATACTCACCAAATAAATCAGTCTGCTTCCATCACTGCTGTGTTTCTTTGGTAAATCAATAAAGGCCATGACTTCTTTACTAACATTTTCAATTAAGATTCCCCACTGTGTATTCAACATGTTAAACCAATTTATTGAGGATTAGCAACTATATAATTTACTATACATATCTACCTTAGAACTGCTCAGCCTCCATTAACAATAACAAGCTACACTGATAAATCAGCATTAAGTGCTATTTACAGTTCCAAAAATGGCTCCTTTTGCAAAGCAAATATTTTCATCTGAAAGTTGTGCAATTCTTCACAAGTACTCACAGCAGATAAACCATGTTAAACCTTTGGCTTTTTCAGATGTTTGGGAAGACCCGCAGCAGCATGTTTGACTGCTGGCAATCGAACCCTCCCACCACATGACTTTGCAAAACCCAGCTGTGGGTTACAAGCTGAGTGCAGAGAGAAGAGAGGGAGATCATTCAGAAATTCCTCAAACACTGTTCAAAAGTTTCTATGATTTTAGAAGACTTCCAAGGTCAGTCATTCAGTAATATTGAATAATCCATATTTCAAGGTAAGTTTTTTCTGAACACAGAATTGTAACGTGCTCTGCTCTCTTTGGAGATTCAAGTGGTTTCAACCCCATCTGCAAATGTTTCTGGTAAGCTCAGAGACCTTAACCAGCCAAAATGATATTTTTCCACTCCTCCAACACCACTGTTCATGAGAAATATTAATTTAGTTAATGCACAACACTCTAGGTGCCACTATCCAGCAGCACCACATCTGCATCACTGCACACCGGGATGAGGGATCACCAAGCCCTGAGGAGGAAATTTCAGCACACAACTGGAACCACCCCTTTGCAGAGCCCACCGTGGGTGAGCCTTGGCCATGCCTGGCCCAGTGACAGCACTGGGCACAGCCCTGCCCTGGCCAGTCAATCATTAATGGTGAGGAGAGGGCACACAACTCTCTCCCACTGTGTTTACTCAGCGCTTCACTCACTCGTGGCTCTTATTAATAGTTAATCAGGAAGGCCTGATCTCCCCCCAGAAAACATGCTTGCTTAGAAGTGGCACAAAGGAATATTTGTGCACTGGTTAAAACTAGTCAAGCAAAGAGTTGGGGGAAAAGTCTTAAAAAAACAGCATGCAGATTTTTCCTGCAGCTCAGGCAAGGGGGCTCACTCCAGGCTTGCTCCGGCTTCTCCTGCACTTGCTGCTGCTTTTCACCCACACAAAGGGGCTGCACCACCTCCTGCTCTCACACAGTGATGGTACCTAAGTGTTTCTAGAAGCATTTCCCAGAAAGAACAACTGCTGTCCTGTTCTCCACCTGGCTGGCCACAATTCACAGCTGTTTCACTGGTGGCTGCTCGTCCCCAGCCACCCAGCGTGTCTGCTGTGCTGTCATCCAGGAAAACTCTCAGCAGATACACTGACTTAAAGCTCTGCCTCGTTAGATGTGCTGTCAAGTTTAATGGGCCAAGGGAGCAAAGGCAGCACAGCCCACCTGGCTGGACCTGCCAGGACAGAGGCAGTGGTCATCCCTTCTGCCTCTGCTCCTCTCTTCCCACCTGGCAGCAGTGACTCCAGTCTCACAGAACACCCAGGCAACTCTGCAGCTTTGCACAGTGGAAATGAAGCCCTCTCTGATCCAGCAGCAGTCTGAGTGGAATTACAATGCTGAACTCCTTGCTATGCCCACCACAAACTTAGTTTGAAATCTACCAAAACAAGGACATTCCCAGCACTTTCCAATGCCATGGGCTGAAAGTGAGAGGTTGGCCAAATCCAAACATCTTGTGTGTGGAAAGGAATGCTGTATATAACCTCAAACCATCTGAAGGACTAGCTACCCATGGGCTGTCTATGGCTGGCAGTGCTGCATGCTGCAGGGCCAGCTCTAATCCCCCAGAGGTGTGAGGAACACATGGCAGACAGCTCTCCATTTCTAGTTTAAAAATAGTTCTTCTCTGTAATAAAGAACAGTATTTTAAGGGCAAAACCTGAAGATTTTAAGCTAAAAAAACCCTAAGCTGGCCATCCTGGCTGGAGGTGTGGGGTCTACACAAGCATCCACCCCCTTTCCTTTTGAGTAATCAATGTCCAATCATAATGCATTTCCACTCCAAGCACTTTTGTACTGCCAAAAAATCCCCAAGCAATTTAATGGATTTCTAACCCCAAACTGGAAGCTGTACTACATCCAACTGATTCAATTTGTTCAGCCTTAGAGGAAGCCCCAGGAACAAAATGCTAGAAATAAAGCCACATACACTGATAACATTACAGAAATAGATACACCAAGAAGCAAATGTTCTGTCCCTTTTATTTTATCTGACCTCCAACAATTGACCTCAAGATGGAAAGGCTGCATTTAAAACCAGCCATTTCCACCTAGATCAGGAGTAGTAAGAGTGTGAGTATGCTCTATAGAAAGTACTTTCTTACCTCAGTGTTAACATCAGGGTCAGCTGATGTCAGAACAAGCATTCAGACTTTTTTACCATAACTCCTGTATTGGTTTTTGCTGCTGGGACAGCAACAATGTCCAAGCAGATGGAGCTCAAGCTCAAGTCTCTGCCCTAAGAATGCCACAAAGTCATTGAGGGAACAATTAAACCTATTGCTGCTTTACATGCCAGCCTTCACGTTCCTTACACACAGCAGAATCTCACACAGGTACATTCATGCTTAAATAACTTGCACATGTCCATGACCTTCACCATGTGCATTTACAGACACGAAGGCAGTTCTAAACACAAACATGTACCATGCATGTATGCATAAGGCAGTACAATTATAGTGATGTACACAGCTAGAAAAGATCTATCAGGAGAATCTGGGACAGCTGTACAACTTATAACTAAGTTGTGAAGAGTGCTAGTAAAAAAATCTTTTATTGCACTCTGCCCCAGCATATAATGTCACATCTTTTACAGAAGCACTATTTTAAAAATCTTTGAGAGCTTTACAGTTTTTATTGGTGGTGTTTTTCAGCTCCTTTCACTTACAAAGCCAGATTTCTGAATTAGTGCAACTCAGACTGCAGAAAGTCTCAGAAGGAGAAAAAGTTATAAGCAATTAAATTTTAGAAAGCTCTTCAAATGATCTTGCTCTTTTCTAGTCTGGTATCTCAAAACTTTGCAGGATTATTGCTCTTCAGGTCTCTTAACCTTTCAGGAGTCCTGGGCAAACAGGGCTCCAGGCAGAGCCAAGGGGAAGCAGCTGCTCACGAGCTCACATTTGCTCCTGCTCCTCACCTCTGTGTTGGGGCCACTGGAGCTGAGCTCAAACCCTGCATTAGAATCAGTCAGGCACCAAAGCTGAGCACACAATTCTCCTTCAGATCAGAAAGTTATTTTTTCATCTACTTCAAAGGGCTATGATGTACTTTGCTGGATGGATGCCTTGATTTATTATTCAATGAACTCTCTCGGATTTGCAGCTTCTCAGCTAAAAGCATCACAGCTAATTCAAAGGGAATGTAGATGTTTAAGGTTCAGTCAAAGAACAGACTTTCCCTTCTATAGATTTTTATCCTTTCCATGTTGCAGAGGGATGGGAAGGGCAATATTTCCCTATTCTTTTGCTATGGGAAACAATTAAAAACACTCTCTTGCAAAATTGCTGGGGTCAGAAGTTACTTGATAAACTAATTTCTTTTTCTTTTAACTGTTATTACTGGAATAATACTGCTCTGCCTGGCATTTCAGTTAAGATTTTTTGTTATAACTGTCTTAGTTTCTGCTCACCAGGGGATGTATATGTGTCACAGGAGCTCCAGTCCCAGCTCCAAGGACAGGGAACCCCTTCATCTGAATGGATGCTGCAGTCAAGCAACAAATTCTGCAGGAAGACGTTAAAAGGCAGACAGGTCCTTCCCTCTTGCTTTGAGCCCACCTCACCTGGGCATAATCCAAAGTAGATGCCATCTTAAACTTACCTAATTGCCTCTAAAAATATTTTTTAGAAGTCCCTTAATGAAACTCCATGTGGGTGGGTAGCCACCTGGATGGCCTGAAAATAGAAAAGCTAACGCTGCACTTTGGCCAGGAACAGAAATACTCTTTCCCTCTTCAGAGTGGTCCTTGTGAGCCCAGGCTCTGTGCCAGGGGCTCACCATTCACTACACGACCTGCAGCTCTCACAGGGCTCCTCGGCTTCCCACCAACTCCTGCTCCAAAATATGATTATTTGGGAAACTTAAATGCAGAGGGTGCTCACAAGGTTTGTTATTGCACAGTGAGGGACACAGGTGCACTCATTGCTTGGAAAATTCAAACCATGCCCTTTTGAGAGTAGACAGATTAATCTCAGTGAAGAGAATAATAAAAAATGTCACCATTTCCAGGAAATCAGAGAAAGAATAGTTAAGTCTTGTGGAAAGCACTGCTGCTCTGAGCACTGACACCAATGGGAAAAAGAAGTGCAGCAATTCACATGAAAAGACAAAGAAATCCTGAGATGAGCCATGATGGGGAAGCCAAAGCACCCCACAAGAAGGGACATGGGAGAGGTGAAAGCAGACAAGCCCAAGGAGACCAGAGGGTGACAGCACCTCACATGGCTGAAAAACCTTTGGAAAGGAACCCCTGTGCAATTCTTCACCACATCTGTGCAGCCATTCAGAGCAGACAGCAGCAGCCAACAGCCAAGCTGTGACCTGCCTGAAGGAGAAGAACTTCCTCAGTGCTTTCCAAAACTGGGCACTGTCAGGAGTAGGACCCTGAGTCAGACCAGCAATGTGGGAGCACATGCTGGACACACTCCCTGTTCCCAGCTGGGCCAGACCTCAGCAATGCCACATTAAAACCCCCATTTCCTCAATTTGTCACAGCAAGTGAGGTATGAAATAAAAAAAAAACTTTTCCAGATCTTCCAAACCCTCCAAGTCTTTGCAAACCAATCAAAATTGTGTAAAAATAAATTGCAGTGCATTTTATAGGGGAAAATAACTCTACTGCAACTGGAAACACATAATCTTGCTTTTCTCTAAGAAAACCTACAGGAAATGGCTCTGCAAAAGTTAACTAAGTGTCACTGAACTTTCTCCAGGGTGTTGTATAGGAAATAACTGCAAAAATGACTGCCCAATTTAACCTTTTGTCCAGACTGCACTACAGAGCCACACCACAGAGGTATCTGGGTGATGTTAACAACCCTCTGGTGCATTCTCTAGGACTGCAGCAGACAAAGCAGGTTATCTCACACATGCTCACCCTTGCCACAGCACAGAGCCCAGGCAGCCAACTGCTGATGGAAAACAGCTTTTTACAATTTTCCCTTTCTGTGGCCAGCAATTGGTTTTTATTTTGTTTTTTAAAGAAGTGGTGCAAAAAGCAGAGCAGATGCCTGCATTCAGACCTGTGCCAGGCTGGCAGTGCTGACTTACCAAAAGTGACCCATGCCTCTCCACATCTGCCACACCATCCATCCAGTTGTTAGAGATCTCATCATGTGATACTGGAGTGTTTCTGAAGTGAAGCCTCTTTTAGCATCCATCACTAGCACTCACTGAGTTCTCTCCCTTTACTCACCACCTCCACCACCCCAGGAGGGGCTGCAGCAAGCACCAGGGAAGGATCTTTTGCTCCCAAGGCATCTCAGGAACAGCACATCTGCCAAGAGACCTGCTGTCAATATTTGCCTGGAGCTCTGCAATCACACAATACCACAAACTGTGCCAAGCTGCCTTCCATCCTTTCCCCTCCACCATTCACATGCTCCAGGGTGGAGAAGGTGCTGCTGCAAATACAGGATACAAGTCTGGTTTTCAGTCTTCATTTCTTTTAGTTGAAAAGGAAGAACTACAGCTTTATACATATACACACACACACATCTACTGAATCCCCAACATCTCATTCAGCTTTCCATTAAATACATTATATTGAGGGAGGAAAAAAAAAAATCTAAGAAGAAACTAAGGCTTTTCCATATCCCCACAAAGCTTGGGTCCTGTGTAATTGCTTTAACCAGGACAGAGCTTCAAGAGCTACAGAATACTGCTTAATCACATCAGCCAGCAGGAAACCATTTCATGCTCTTTTTTCAGCAAATTTGACACCACCACCAAAGTTGTTCCAAGACACATTAAAAAACACCCCAAAACCACACCCATAGGGGAGAGAGCCAAAAAAAATCAGTTTAGAGCAAGGGAGGCTCACAATAAAATGCCCCCCATGGAATGACACTGAATTCAATATACTGAAACAGCCACTGGGAGGGAGGCCAGTACTCAGGAATATTGCATTCAGCCTTGGGAATTAGCTCTAGGAGGTTTCTTTTCCTGCAGCCCTTCTCTTACATCAAGTCACGTGAATACAATTACATAAACTGTACCTTTTCCATGAACACCTTCACTGGGATAAAGGTTCTCATTTTGCTCCATATAAAAACACTCTCCACAGGTTTATAAGGTTTAATTGCTATGAGAACCCATAAAAAGTGCCCAAATAAGTCTATTTAATGGTTACACATTAACCATCGTACACCTCCAGGCTTGTGTTATCCACCTATTTGCTAAAGCAATAAACTACTCATAGGCAAACTTTTGAAAAATGTTGCTGCTGCTGCTGAAAATGTTCCATTTCTGTTTATTAGTAACTTTATAAATTGAAAACTCCTACCCATATCTATAGTTTTCTGCTTAGTTCTTGTAGGGAAAAAGCAAGTTGGTGTTCAGCACAAATAATCAACCCCAAATATCTCTCTTGTGCTTGAATCTGGATGCTAGCCCATACAGCAATGCAAGAGCAGTATAAATTCAGGCTGGGAAGGACTTGGGTGAAGAGAAATACATGAGTGTATGTGTGTCAACAGAGACAGAGCTCCTCTGAACCTGAGAAGAACAAGTCTCTAGGAAACTCCATAAGCCTGGATAGCCAGGAGCAGGGAAGCATTAGCAAGGGGTTCTAGGACAGCAAACACCCAAAATACTTATTGGCAATTAAGGTCATTGCACTCAGTGAATTCACCCCTGTACCTTCCCCTGGGTGCAGATATGCTGGTGGGTGTCTGCAGCTCCTGTGGGCAACAGCAGAGCGTGGGACAGCACCAAATAAACACAGCCTTACCACAACAGCCCCTGAACCAGCCACTGCAGAAAATCTCTGCAGGGCTACCTGAAAAAGCTCTCTTGCAATGCTCCACACCATGGTGGAGGAGGGCAGACGGCATTTCAATTCACTGCCCTGTACCTAAGGGGACATCAGTCACCTGGTGCAGCCCAAGTGCTCTCGTTATGGCACTAAACGTCACCTTGGGCACTGATGGATGTCCTTGTGTGCCATCACCCACCTCACAGACACATGCAGTTGACAGCAAGGGCATGAGGCCAGCTCCAGCACCCCCTGCCTCCTCTGGGACTGGGAGAGGGTGAGCAAGACTGAGCCAAGAAGCCTGAGTGTGATTAAGTGTTGATCAAATCCAACTATTTCATAAAGTTTCTGGTATGTCCAGCCAGCTTCAACAGTCCCTGCACTTTGCTGTGAAATCCCTGGGATACTTATGAAAAGCTGGCAAATGGCTCCTTAGATGCCTTTTCCCCCCCTCCTTAATAAGTAAAATGCAGTCTGAAATCCAGAGATGCACTCTGCGCCTTCCTTTTCCAAGCACTCCCTGAGCACTCTCAGCATGGGCACCAGAGCCCCACACTCTGTGACTTGGATCCCTATGAGAAGGGATGATTCTGTGCATGGGACTCTCAGCAACCTGCTCTGGTGGGTGGCTTCCCTGCACAAGCCTAAGGGATTGGAACTAGATGGGTTTTAATGTCCCTTCCAACCCAAGCCTTTCCGTGATTTCAATGATTCTATGACTCTTGAGATGGATAACACCACGTTTTCCCTAAACACGTCCCCCTGCCCCCATATTCCTTCTCTCACACCAGCTTCCCAGCCCATCTGCAGACCCACTTCCAGGGGGGCAGACAGACAGGGGCACTTCGCACCTCCCCTCCATAAACCTGCCCAGAGCAATTACCCAGCCCCGTTCCAGCTGGGAACACATTGCTGCCTCATTTATAGCACCAGAGCTGCAAGGGCAGCAGGCAGCTGGCCCCAGCTATGCACAGAGAGAAGCCGAAAGTCTCCAACAGCAGAGGAAATACAAACACAGGGGGCTCACACTACCTGCCCCCTGCCTGTACCCATCTTAAAAATTAATCCCAATCGTAAAAGCTGGAGGGCAGCCTGTATTTCAGGCCAAATAATAAGGGGAGGCCTTTATAAATAAGGAATCATTTACTATTCAGAGGGAGGGGAAATTATAAAGGTTATTTAAATTAAAAACAAACCACACAAACAAATAAACCTCACTGTCTTTCCCCCCCAGCCCCACACTGGCTGCCTGCTCCGCACATGTTATCTGCAAACCGCAAGGGAAACCATTCCCTGCTCCGTCCGTGCTGTTTCACAATCTGCTCGCTCTGAACCTTACACCACGTCAGGAATTAAACAAACATTTCTTCCTTCTTCGGGATTTCCCCCATCTAGAGCTTTGGCTCCAAAGTCCAGCTGAGCAGCAGGCACAGGATTGAGGTGGAACTGTCAGCTCAGAGAGGTCAGCACGCTCCCCCCACCTCCAAGAGCCCCCCAAAAGCATCCATGGGGTGGCAGTGGTGGTGACAGAGCACACAGATGGCCTTGCTTTGGGAAAAGCAGGAGGAAAGCTGGGGTGGGCAGCTGTCCATTGGAGCCTTCCCCAAAATCTGCCCAGAAAACAGGAGAGAGGCTCTGTGAAACCCTGAGCATCCATCCCACCGCTCCACTAAGGGAGAATAAATGCACCAAAGCCACCAAATCCCCATTGCTCATTTTTGCATGATCAGTGGGGGTAACTTGTTTGTAGCCATGCTCCCAGAGGTAACAAGGCCATGGATGTCTGTCCTCTTCCCAAATAAGTCTAAAAGGGATCCCAGCCCTCTGGGATAAGACCAGAGGGCTGGGAAGGGTAAGTGAGCTCCTGCCAGGCTGCAGAACCAGAGGCAGGGAAGGGAGGGAGAGCAGCCAAGGGGGCAGCATGAAGCCTTTGCCCTTGGATGGCCTGGGCCCATCACTGAGGAAAACAGGAGCCCCCTACACTCCCAAAATACACCACAGACAGCCAAGGTGGGAAGGGAGGGCAATAATAAAATACAATCCAGAGATAACAGCAACACTCTGCAGAAGTCAATTAAAACCTTAGTCAGCCCTGGAGACACAAATCCTCAGGAAACCAGACTTCTTGTGCCCATTTCCATGCACTTCACTGAGATTACAAGTAACTGCAGCAGAAAAATTCCATGAGAAGTCTTCTCTTAACGTGTCCATGTTACCAAACAGGTTTATGTTACAAATTTGGGGTTTATCTTCCTTGGAAAACTCGGGTCATAGCAGGGAACCAGCAAATTGAGAGCATTATTTAAACTGAGGGGCTGAACACTGGGGAATGAAGTCAGGTTGGTTGAATTTCTGTGTGGTTGCTGCTATTTAATGGCAATGCCTCATTAAAATGTGGGATAAAGGAAGCTTTTGTTAATGACCTGCTCTTTCCCTCCCTCATGTACCTTCCCCTCAGGGTTTTGAGATCACATATAAAACACATCCCCAGGCTGCTCAAGGGATTTCTTTCTTTTTTTTTTTTCCCAGCAAAGCTAAGGCTGACAAGACTTGACATTCCTGAAATGTTTAAACGGGGGAAGAAGGAGAAACAACATTTTTTCAAACCCACTTTATGCATCAGAGACAAGCAAAAATAGGCCCGGGGCCAAAAAAAATCCCAAAAACTTAAAGAATATTTGCGAGATCATCTTAAATACTCCCAGTGTTCCTGACAGAAAAGTCCCCAGCTGCACAATGGACCCAAGCCCCCATGCTGAATACTGTACATTCCTGGAGGGAGCTGCGGAGCAGGGAGTCAGAATTGACAAACCACCACACAGAGCTGCCAGCCTGTCCCCGAGCACCCCGTGGGGACAATGCCACCACCAGCATGGCCTGTGGTGCTCAGGCTCTGCAGGGAAGCCTCTAAGGGAGGCGGGCAGGGACCAGCCTCCCCCTCCAAGCAGGTGGGGAGCCCTAAAAAAAAACCCAAAACTCATATCCAGGGACTTGGTAATGAGTTTGGGATTAGGAAACCAGGCTAATGAAAAGGCAAGAGCCAAGGTATCCAATTTCTGCCAAATACCAGGAAAAGCACACTGCTATCAGTAGCCATTATATTAATTAATGCATACACCAGCCTATTTTGTAGCTTTTTCCAGGCTGGGATTTCACTTTCCTGATGCTGTGGGACAGAACTGGGCAAGGGAAAGGGTGCAGATAGAGCATTACAGCTTGCAATAAAACCACTGAAGGTGATACAAACCAGATGTGGATGGTAACCCCATGTGTTCTGAGAGGTGTTACAGCTCCATACATCAGACACAGCACGTCAAACACTCCAGAGCAATCACCCACAGTGCCAAAACACACTTAGGAGTGGGGAGCATTCCAAGGGGTGCAGAATGGGTTAACAGGAACCCACCGAGCTCCACTGGCCAATTATCCTTCCTCAGTTTACTAGCACAGAAATTTGGGCATCAAAGAGGACCACAGTGTTCCACTTGTGCAGTAAACTTCTTTCACCAACATCACTTCACACTTTCTAGAGTGCAAAGTTCGTGCTGATATTGTTGGCTTTCTGCTCCCTGCTTCTTGGCACTGTCCCTCCTTCTTGGCTGTCCATTAATATGCAATCAGTACATTAAAGGCTTTGTTCCACAGGCCCAGCCAGGCTGCAACAGCCTTTTCCAGCAAGTGCTGTCTTGTGCAGGACAGACGTGCAAATACATTTCGGTGCTCCCAAACAGTCAAAATTAAAACCCCAAGCCCTGTATTCCCACCAATTGGGTTTTACAGAACAAGGCATTATCCCCATCAGTGCCAAGAATGTCCAGAGAAAATTTGGAAAGGATATTGAGTTTGCACTCATTATGCTTTACTCCTCTATGCACTGAAGTTTTGCACCATTTACAGACTGACTGACCATAGCTTCATGGCAAAGGCTGCCTGAACACGCTGGCAGTGAGACAGTTTCCACCATTTGCATTGGGATGCTGTGAACAGTCTTCCCAAAAATATCACCTGTTTTTTCAGCTATCCTCTCTGATCTTCCAGATCTGATCAAGAAGCAGGACAGCCCTGCCTCATTTACCATCACCGTGGTTGCATGGGAAACTATATCACCATAGATCAAAATAATTCCTGCTCTTTTGGGAGCATTTTCTGAACGGCTCTGCTCCCCACATGCCTTGCTCCTATCAGCTCCTTCACCAAGCAATGCTCATTTCAACCAGGAAACCAACACAGGTCAAGTTCCCCCACAGTTCTCTACAAAAACAACCCATCAGCTGCTGGCTAACAAGCTCCTCAATTAAACACCTTGTATTTCCTTCACAGACTCCTCTTTTCCTGCCCCTGGGCTTGGCTGTTTCAGCCACTGGTCCAGCCCATCCCCTCCTGGCCCACCCAGCATCACCTCCTTCCCTGCTGTCCAAACAGGCACAGAAAACCTACCCCAGCCTCCCATTATATATTATTAAATCCTGTCTTATTTTTCTTCCCTAGGAGACTAAACATAGGCTCTTAGCTCAATATAAAACTAAGTACATGCTCAAGACAGATCAAAAACAGTTTAATTGCAAGGAGTACCAGAAAAAGCACTCTGGTCATTTTAAGCCACACTAATAAGTTTTTGTCCCAGTTTTTCAAGAGTTGCTTATTATGGAGATGAGCCCAACTGGAAAATGAAAATCAAGAATCCCTGAACTCTGAAGGAAGGTTTATCTGAGTTTGAGGCTGTATCTGCCCTGAATGCAGCACAGCCAAATAACATTTTTCCATTATATTTTATCACTATTGCTTTGTTTTCTCCCCCATGACCACAAGGTCCCATCAAAATTTCTCCAGACGGCCCCAAGTCCCATAAATTGTTAGAAATCTGGACTTACATCAGTGGGATTACGGGAGAACAGACAAATGCACACATGCTGGATGGAAAGGGGACAACACAGCACTTTCAAACTGGAGAGTATTTTTCATTTATAAATAGTTTACATTTTTTGAATCCAGGGGCGGACAACCCGCTCAGTCTGTACTGAAACCAAAGAAATATCATGTGTGAGCACTAACCACAGTGTAGCAAAGATAATAAACAACAGACAGGCAGCCATATGCAATGAGACTCGTGCTTTTGGTAGGGGAGGCAAATTAAAAGAAAAAGAAACACCAAATCCAGCAACCTAATCACAGCTAAAGGACCTATTAAAATTCCAATGGGACCCTTCTGTCCAAATTTGGCTGCAGGAGTAACCTCCAGCAGGGACCCAGCTCCCTGCACCTCACTGTACTAATGATTTTAGGTCTCAGAGCAGGTCTCAGACCCGACACAAAGGAAGGCCAAACCCAGATACCTGCAGCAAGGAGGGACAAAGTGATGTCCAGGTGGCCACGCTAGGTAGGTGCATAACACAACATGGAGTGGCACATGAGTCCCAGGACAATGCTCTGGGTTAATGTGCACAAGCACAGTTCAAATTCTGGTCCAAGACAGACCTGGTGCACTCTTCTAAATTTATATAGGAAATAACTACAAGAAACAGCAACCGAAAATGCACTGTGCACCTTGCAAACAGGTACCATGTTTGCAAATGTACTCTATGGGGTATGAAAACAACAGCCTGTACTCAGCACCAGGCAAGTGAGAGCTGCTGTGGGCAAAGGTTTCCTGGGCTCCTTGGGAAGCCTCCAGCCTCCTGGACTGCACCATGACAACTGACTGAGCTGGACTGCAAACCTCCTACACCAGCCTCTGCTCTCTCAGCAAATAAAGCTGAAATGAGTGCCGACACCTGTATTCTCCATGCTTTTACAAATGTTATTGATATCACATTAAACAATATCCTTATATCCCATAGAAGAGACGAGTCTTAAAAGGAAGTAGGACAAGTCTGCTTGCCAAGCTGAGAAACCTGGACTTGGAGCATCTCTGTTGAAATCAGCCTGCCAAGACCACTTTGATGTGTTTTATTACTGCAAGGAATTCCACAAATATGCTGGCAACTTTTGAGTGTCAGTGCAGGTTCCTAGGTAGGAAAAACCCTCCTTAAAAAGACCCATTTTCTGGATTTTGCAAACATTTACCAGATGTAAATATGTGGGCAATTCATCTGCCGTGACAAGTGTGTAGACATCAAATCTAGCAGAAGAGGCTGAGCACCCACCTCTGTCATGAGTGAAAGTCAACAGCCAGATACGCCTGGCTGAACAAAGGTTTGTTTTCAATTATATTTCAAATTCTTCTAACAATAACTCTGTGGTGTCTGGCACCAACACATCTGAGACTTTGAAGTGGTTCTTGACTTCAGACGGAAAAATGGGGAGGGCAAAAAAGGGAATCAATCAGCAATTTCAGTCTGACTCGAAACTCTCCTCTGAAGAGAAAAGGTTAATACCACAGTACCCCAGCACCATGAGTCTACTCACAAAAACAAGAAAACCCATACTTGGGACAAAACAGCAATGGGTCTGCTCTGGGGTTTCACCTTTAGAAACAAGGTTATAAGAGACACCAGTCAGTAGTCCCAGACATGGGAGTCTTCCTGCCTCCCAGCACCTCCCTGCAGCTGCCTCAGATGCTGTGACACTCCATGTCCCCTTCCTGGTCACTCGTGGTCATGCCTTTAATAGAGAGCTCATGACAAGAGACACCCAAAGCATAAACCCAATGCTGGGAGCATCCATGACAGACCAGGACAGCAACATGGGTGCAGCAGAGCACAAACTACGGGGTGCTGGTGGCCACACAGCCAAATCACCTCTAGATGTGCAGAGAAGAACATTCCCAGGAGCCTTAACTAGGTTTGCAGTGCCTGCAGGTACAGGAGTTGCCACACACTCTTATTTCCCTTTATTTTAAGTATCTAAAGTCCTTTTCAGATTTAAATGACACTAAGATCATGGGGGAAGTCGGTGCAAGAACAGGGAAAACCTCAGTTTTAAAATCTGTATCTTTTTTATCTGGTTTATTCAAATAAGCACAGCTGTGGCTTAAGAACAACAAGGTGGCAGAGTGCAGCAGCTCTCAAGACTGAGAATGGTGGTTTTGGTCACAATTATGTTAATTTAAAGAGGGATAAAAATGCCTTATTCATTTTTCCTAAGCCATACCCAAGTCCTACCAATTCTTTCTTAGGTCAGGCAGTTTCTGGAAACATTTTCTGGCTCAAAACATTTGCAGAATTTCAAGAATTTGTTCCACAAATCTTGAGGCTGCTTTATTCAGATATGCTGACATGTGGGCAAAGGGAAACTAAAACTTTCCTTGAATGCTGCAGAAAATTTTAAACCCTGCCCAAGATGAAAAATGCAACAGTCAAAACTCTGAAGGAAGTGTGGGTTTTCTGTTGCATTTAAAATATTACCCTGAGCCCATTTCTTCCAGGAGGGGAATGTGGCTCTGCCAGGACAGCCTGGATGCCTAGCAAGGCTCATGGCCTCCATGTGCTCCCCTCAAAGCAGGGGTAGAGTTAGGAATGAATAAATAAAACAGTAAGTTTTCTTGGCCTTTACAGAGATGATCATGCTGTGAAAAACCTCTGGGCAGTCTCTTCTCCCAGACAGGATCCACCCACATCTTGATGCCCCCCATCCACAAGCACCAAAGGACAAGCCACACTTGGTCTTTTGCTTGCATGGCTCCAGGGACAATACTTGACTTGTCCTCTGGAAGTACACATTGCATTCCATGAAACTGAGAAAACCAAACCTCTAGCTTATCCATAAAGCCTAATGTTTATAGGATTACATTAGGTGAGACAGATCTTCATTGCTTTAATTACAGGGCCATTTCTGGGCTGAGGAGTCTCGCCAAAGCAAAATCCAGCTCCTGCCTGCATCAGCTTGGCATTTATTCCTTCCCTGCTTCCCAAAAAGTCCCCCTAGACACTGTGAGATGAGGGCTGGAGGGATGCTTTCAAGTGAGGGAGACCAGTGTTGTGGCACTGGGCTAAATGCAGAGCAAGGGTGGAAAACAACCACTGTGGCAGGCTGGGCATAGGTCAAAGAGCCACATACTGCCCCAAAACACCATCAGGTATTACACACAGAGCTGGTTCACCTTGTCTTGAAAGCCCTCAGTGGAAGTGGCCACAGTGAATGGTGCAGAAGCCAGGAACTGAAGGCATGGCAGGGAGTGGTACTGGAGGGCTCCCTCCTGGCTTGTCCCCTGCCTTTGCCCCCATGGACCCAGACATAAACAGGCATCCTGCAACCCCCTCCCAACACCATCAGAACACCAAGAGAAGGACCAGCTCTGCTCTTCCACAGTCAGGTGGCTCCAAAGCCACCCAAACAAGTTGAGGAATTCTGCATTTCAAACCTAAAAAGCAGGAAAACCACCAGGCTTTTCAGTTATGACAGACCATAACCTCCCCAAATTGTTTCAATGCACACTTTCAATTCCCTCCCAATCCCACCCCAGTCTCATCAGGGCTGTTGCTGTTACTGTCTATCACACTGCTGTGTTCAGGGAACTGACTTCCCAGAGGACTGGGAATTTTCCTGCCAGCAGCTGCCATCAGCCCAGGGAGCCCGCAGGGATGAGATGGAGCAGCCTAGGTAGGTAGGTGATGCAAAGGGAGATCTGGGGTATGATGCACCCTGCAACAGCAAGGGAGACTGCTTTATAATCAGCAGTCAGAATTACTAAGGAAACCACAGAGGAAGCAATTAGAACTTGTTGGACAGGGAAACTTCCCCATTCTGTTTCCAAATGCACAGACCTGTAAGTCTGTGCTGAACTCCTCCTCTCTTAATCATGCATCTCACAAACAAAGCAACATTAACACACAGCCCCAAAAGTGTTCAGCTGCCACCTCCTCCTCCCCCAAAGGGGTGGATTGGTGTTGTTTTGACTTAAAAAAAACCCATCTATGACAAGCCTAAAGGGCTTAACAGTGCACAGCCTGTTCCCCAGCAAGCCCCATGCTGGCATTACAACAGGCACACGGGGTGCTTCTAGCCCTGCCTTTGAGCTGGCTTGAGTATTTCCAGCTGGAGAGAGAAGCAAACAAAGTAAGCAGCAGGACATAGAGCCTGGCCAGCCTGAGCACACCGAGCTCACCACGCACTGTGGCTGTGAGAAGGAGCATCACCGAGCATGGGCTGGGCACAGGGACATGCAGGGAACGTGTTGGGAAAAACCTTGTGCAGTCGGAGTGCAGGAGAGCCTGGGAGATGCAGTAAGCCTGGGAGACACACAGAGGAATGCAGCAAAGTCCCAGTGTCCCTGCCAGCTGAAAGGACAGCCTAGGCTCTTGCAAGGCAGACCACAAAGTGGTAACACTTGAGACAAGTGCTAGGAACCATGAGAGAAAAACTGTAGTAAACAGCCTGGGCTGTGATTTGGCATCTCCCAAGGATGCTGCATGGCTCTGCCTTCTCCCCACAGCAGCTGTAAATCCTGGACCCCTTGAGCAGCCAAGCAAGGGAAGGAGCCCCAGGCAGCGGTCCCTGCCCTGCCCCAGTGCTGCCAGGGGGATGCAGACACCCGGGGCCACTCCTCCTGACCCACAGCTGACAGCCCCATGCCCAGCAGGCCATGGAGGCACCTTCTTCCTGGAAATTCTGCTTCAAGAGGAGCAGCAAGTCACCAAAACCAGTCCCTAGCTGTGGCCGTGGCAGTCACAAGAGCTTGCTGCTTTGGCTGAGATGCTCCTCCACTGCGCTGGTGACATCACTTTGGACACAGAAAACCATGCTGGTCCCCAAAGAGGCCAGGATTTGGGTGCTTTCTCCACGGCATCCCTGTTCACAGCAGCAATGCAAGGAGTAACCCAGCACCAAACCCTCTGCTCCTGGCTATGGATATCAGATAACACCAGCACCATTCCAGTAGGACTCTGAACATCTCCTTCACCAACTTCCTAACAGAGGTAAGCACAGCCCTGTCTCACAGCTGGGTCATTCAGTTCTGCAGAGATGGTTAAATAACACTGCTCTCTCCCACAGAGATTTGTTGCTTTCTCATACAGGATAATCTCACACTGCTTCCCTTCCCTCAGTGGGGATACAGCCACTCTCCTCAGCCTGCTGCCTAGGGGAGAGGTAGGCATTCCAGAGTTGAGTTCACTCCTTAGAGTGAAGTTGGCCAACAGCATCAAAAGCTCTGGGGGAAGAGAACAGACACACAGACCATTGCACAACCTCCTTTGTCAGGAAACCTGGGCAAACAGCAGTACCTGCCTCAGAGAGATTATTGCACCAGGGAGGAGCAAATCCAACTGTTGTTTTAAGTAGACAGTGTAAGCCAAAGACATCCTGTTAGATCTGTACAGGTTTCTGTCTGAGGAGATTAACGCAAAGACCAGTACATGTCTCTGCTGGTAAGGTCAGCAAGGATGAAACTAGAGCTGCTGGAAGAGCTTCAGCTCCCCAAGGAGTCAGAAGCCAAGCAACTTCACTAGGGAGCTGGACTCAGCCTCACAGAGATAAATAGATGCTTTTACTGAAACTGCAGGAGCTGAAGGAGTCCCACTGCATCCCTGTGGGCTGCAGGGACAGGTTGCCAGCTCCTTGTGAGCAGGCAAAACAAGAGACACAACTCTGGATAAAAGTGCTCAGAGATCAGAGGTGAAGCCTCAGCTCTGCCAACCTCCTCCAAAACCAGAAAACTTCTCCTTGCCCATTCACATAGCAAGGTGGAGTCTACCTAGGTACCCATTTTAATATTATTTTCTAACCTACTGTAACAGGAAAAGTTTATTTATCCACGTTTATGAACAGAGTCATTCAACCCCTTAATTTAATCAACCTCAACAGCTTTTGGGTGGTCACCACCTCAACAACAAAGGTTGGAAAGTGGGAGAGGTGGTATACCAGAAGTTTACAACCATGTGAAACAATAAAGATGGCACAACTCTCACAAATCTTTCCAAATCAGAGAAGTCTAAAAATACACACTATCCTTTATTTACGGATTTATAAGCAAAATGCATGCACTACACCAAAAGAATCCAAAGGTGTTTAAAGCCAGAAATTCAGACTTAGATGACTTGTCTAAGGAGGAAAAATAATGAACAGAGTTGTTTATAGACCAACAGACAGGAACAGCACAAAAATACACTTAGCAGAGAAAAAGTACAAACTATTATGACACCTTTCAAAATAAAACATCACATGGTTTATTAAATCTCCTAAAACAGGAGAAGTTTCCCCTTATTGCCAAAAAAAAATTTAATACAAGTGTGGATGTTACTCTGCCCCAGTTCAGAAGGGGACAAAGGTTTACAGTGAGGTACATGGACAGAGCATGGGATGCTCTCCTGGCTCCCAGCAAGGCCAGACCACAGGCAGCAAAACCTCTGGCACCATCCAGCTGCTCTGTGTCAGCAGCCCCTGGCATTTCTGCCCATGCCTTTGCCATCACCAGACAGGTGGGTGAGCAATGAAGTAACTGGGCATGAGAGAAGGGGAACAGGATGAGGAACATCCAGGATACCTCCTCACCCTTTGCAAATGACAGAGGTCATTGCTGACACAGGCCATGGACACACCCCTGTCATACCCCTCCACCCTCACATTCCCCTGGGGCTGCAAAGTCTCCTGAGAGAGGAGGAAATCCCATGGCTCCACATACCTTCCAGTTCCAACTCAAAGCAACCACTGTGCTGGGAAACAGCCAAATTCGGGCTGCCTGCTCGTGGACTGGGCTGCTGCAGAAGGGCTCATCCTCTCCAGACTGCTAGAGGCCATTTTTTAAACCTATGCTAAAGGACTGTTTCTGGTGCTTTTGCACAGCTCTGGAACCCAGGTGGATGGCAAAGCCACAGCAAAAAGCAAGCAAAGGGTGCCCGGGGCTGCTCCCCAGGCAGCAGCGGCGGCAGAGTGAGCTCCAGGCTCCCTCCCGCGCACGCAGCACAGCAAGGAGAGGCACCAGTGTTTGGACAACTGGAACACATTTAGGGGGCAATTTTTCACAGGGCCTCCAGCCAGGCCGTTTCCTATGATCACTGTTTTATTACCCAGGACACAACCCATAGACCAGCAGCTCCCCCACCCACCAAGTCTCCCACCACGCCACTCCTACACGGACATCACCCACAGCGAGCCCCAGGGGAGCACCTATGCACACAGGACACCTCCAGCACCACATCTCTAAATGCAACTACAAATCAATGTCCAGCAAACCTGTCACCTCCAAGTGAGTATCTTCCACCAGTTCAACCCCAGCTCCAATCTGCACTGGGGATCAGCCAAACACTGCCACACACACTGCACGCACTGCCCCGCTGGACAGCCATCACTTCTTAGGAGTATTTTTTAGATGACAGATAACATAGAAAACTTGTGTTTATATTGGCATGAAGCAGGCTAAAACACACTATAAGTGAAGTTATACAGCAGCCTGAACACCAGCTAGGCAAAATGTATTTGGAACTTGCATGTCAGTATTTTGGAGAAAGGCTTGTGAGTAGCTGGTGTTGATGGTAAACTCTCCAGAGCAGAGGTGTGTTCACAGCAATGAAAGACAACAGGGCTCCATCCTGGCAAGTGCCCATCCCAAAATCACAGCCTTTGGGCAACCAGAGAAACATGTAAGTGGTGAGGGTGAATCCCTGTCCCTGTGTGTGGGCAAGTGGGAAGCAGCACTGCCCAGACTTGGCATTCTGAATTTCTCATTTCCTCCTTGCACCTGAGGGTTTGTCTGCCTTCCTGCAGGGAGCAAAAAAAACCAAAAGTTGGAGGAGGTGGTCTAGGAAAAAGCATTTCAGTTCAAGATTTCACAGCCAAATTTCCACTGAACTCAAGAGGGTGTGTTCTCTAATCTGAAAGGATTAATCTAAAAACATGCACCTTCAAAGGGGAAACGTTTGCAATATGCAACCAAGTATAGTTGAGTAACATTTATAAGAATTACATTTAAGACTGCACCTCTGCAAATTTCAAAAAATAATGACACTGCCCCAGCAGGTCCAAAAAAGACACCAAAGGAAAATTCACAAAAGTTATTGCCCCATTATGAGCAGCAATATTAACACTACCCAAACCCTGCCTCCCACCCTAGAAAAAAAAGACAGATTCTCTTGCACATAAAACCTTTATCTCCAGAAAAAAGCTTTAGGCAGCTAATGCATTTTTAAATGTAACTTGTGTATAACATTTTAAGAATCTGTAGCTCTACATCAAATTGTTCAATTTTTAAGTCTCCTATACTTTTCCTGCAGAAATCCACACAAAGTCACTGTGGGAAGCTACAAAACTGCCATGGCAGGTGCACATAACCAACCATCCTGTCTGCACATCCAGCATGGTTAATAAAAGCCACACAGATGGCTGCAGTTTGAGACCTGTCCTTCAATTCTTACTCAAACTGCAAATGGAACCACGTGGAAGTGAACCATGCTCCTGGAATTGGACATGACACGTCATCAGGTCTTGAGAGGTATCCCCAAAATAGCAGGGCCTGCTTCTAGACATCTCCAAAATTACATGGTTGTGGCCTGAGAGACAACGTGCTGAAAACATAATGAGGGAGTGCAACATACTACATACGTTGTGGTCCTGCTCTGAAGCCAGAGGAGGCTGGGGTTGTAGGACTTGGGCTGCAGCACAGGACTTGGTTAACTATTAATGGATGACTCAGCTACAATAATAATAGGTATTTCATGTGGTGCATTAGCACAACGGCACCCCAGTCCTTGACTTAGGCCTCTACGCATGCTAGGAAAAAAAAAAATATTGCAGTACATCATTTAATAGTTGGATGCATAAGGAAACAGGTATTTTTCCA
Organism: Erpornis zantholeuca; assembly: GCA_013400515.1. Taxonomy (NCBI): domain Eukaryota; kingdom Metazoa; phylum Chordata; class Aves; order Passeriformes; family Timaliidae; genus Erpornis; species Erpornis zantholeuca. Next base: position 965,251 of record VZTN01028712.1, read on the forward strand.
GAGTGTGCAGGAAGATACTCTTTGTTTCTTCCTGCACACCCTGGAGTCTCACACTCTGCTTCTTTCTTCACATGCCACTAAAATCCAGCAAGGGAGCTTTGAAGAGAGCTGTCAGAGAGTGCGAAGGTTTGCATGAAACCACGACCCATACCGAGGTGCTTTATTTAATTACTGTTATTCACCAAAGCTAACTTCTGTGTTAAATCACTCCCCTCACCCTGCAAGAGGTGCTAATTCCTGCCCAGCCCAGGTCCTGCAGAGCTGATCAACCTGAAGCCTGGATTTTCCACAGATGGCTCTCCGAAGCAACATTAGTCTAAATTATCTCTGCTGCATTCATCCACATGACCCCATCCAGCTCCACACTGCAAGACAAGGGAGTCACACTGGGTGATTAGGTTAGCAGCACAAAATGATTGTGTTAAAAGCTGATGAGCTGAGCTAACTCAATCCAAGGTGTCTGGCAGGGCAGCCAGTGAGATCAATTAAAAGCCCTGCAGCCCTAATTGAGAGTTTCTGGGTGCGACTGACATACCAGTCAGGGCCAATACACAAATCAGGGCCAATACACAAGTTCCGAGCAAAGCTGGCTACTGAGGAATGAGAGCCATCATCCCAATTTGCAGCCACTCAAACTTCGACACAAAACTTGAACCCCTCTTCAAGGGATCAAAGCACTCGGAACCCAAAGGCAGGCACTGCTTGGGCATGCCCAAGGTGGCACTCAGCAATTCCCAGCGCCCTGCTGGGAGAATGGTGGGAGATGCACGTATATTCATGAGCCCAGGTGCAAGCACAGAGTCAGGAGGGCATTTCAGGGACAATTCTTGGGGGATTTGCCTCAACATGAAACCACCTTGAGCCCTTCCAGCAGGCTCTTCTAAAGCTGCAGTCTGGGAGCATGCTTCCAGTGCTCTCAGACTTCCCTGCACCAGGTGAGGCTCACACACCAAGCCCCACTTCGAAGCACTTCTACATCTGCATAAATCCCCCTCAGAAACAGGACTCCAGCAGCAGCTTAAGCAGGGAAGTGAAATCTCACCCATGCTCGAGGAAGCATTTAAGTACCTGAAGTGCTTTGTTGAAGTGTTTGGGGTCCCAAACGTATTAATCTACCACCTTTAGCTTCTTGATGCCAAAAAGCGAGGGGATAAGACAAGCAGCCTCACACTGCCTCCTTAAATTCCAAGCAGGAAATCCTGCAAAGCTCAGCCACCCCCAAACCTTACATCCAGAAAACTGTAGAGCATTTTGCATAAGCAAAGAAAAGAAAAATTAAGCTGTACCTAACACATAATAGTTGATTTTTCTAGAGAACACTTGATGGTGTGTTAATTTTTTTTTCAACTGCCTACTGAGACACTGGTTCCCCTTCCCTGGGAATTTTCCCTCTGCAGCTCTTCCTCCCCCAGCTCCCAGACCATCCATTCTCCCCTTTTCAAACTGCACCCATTGTAAATGGATCTGAATATTAACACAGCCCATTGAGCACTTGCTTCTTTTGTATGGGACCCCTGCGTTTCAAATTGCAGTCACTGTAGAGAGGAAAAGTCTCAAAGTGATTAAATGCCATGAAGTTTCTCAAAAGGGGAGAGGAATATGCAGAGGAGGCTAAGGGGGTCCTAGAGCCTTTCACTAGAAGCCAGGGGCTTCTGTGAGAGCCAGAAGGGCTTCTTAAGTGGGGGTATTTTATCCTTTGTTATCAATCTCATATTTACTTTTAATCTCATGAGCCAATTTCTGCCCCGGCTGTGGCTCAGTGAGGGATGGAGATGAGAAGCACAGACAGCAGATGCTGAGGGCTCGCTCTTAACTGCTGCCCTCCCGTAGGAATTGATAAATAAATACTGCGGCATGCTGAGGGTGGTCAGTGAATCCACCGACACATGTTCACACAGGAAGGGTGGATTTACTTGCAAGCACATGTATTTATTTGTGCTTAAGCAGCAGGCCCGTTGCAAGGAGGGGCTCCGCTGTTACCCACCGGGGCCAAGCTCCAGCGCAGGAAGTGCAATCCCGCAGGATGCAGAGCCATCCTGCAGCCCTGGGGCTGGGCACTATCTGGAGCAGGGCCCCTGCCAAGGACAGTGCTCCAGGAAGCACCAGCTCTAAGTGTGTCACTGCAAGCCATGCAGGAGTTCTTTCATGAGCACCACCAGCTCCCAGCACTGTGCCACCTGAGCAGGAAAACCTACTTGGAGCACCACCCAGCAGGGAGCCACTGGCTTCGCAGGACGTCTTTGGGTTTCCACTGCTGCCCAAGGAGGAGGGAGAGGGACCAGCCACCTGCACCGATCCACATCCCTCTCCCCAGACATCCTTCCAAGCACTGCGGCCCCCCCGGGCAGCTGGCACACGCTGGGAGCTCTGCAGCTGCATGCAGCCAGGAGCCCAGGGTGACCATTACTTAATTTTTGTTCCATTATTTCAGCAGGCCTGGAAGCAGGACATGCGGGAGAGGTACGGCCAGCAGCACTCCCCCCTCCCAGCACTGTCAGCAGGAGAGTCCCCCCACACCACTTCCTCCTCCAGCATCTGCAGGAGCCGACTTATTCCAGAGCCCAAGAACAAGAAATGTCCTTCTCCCAAAGAATCTCATGCAACCAGCGTCAGCACTGCCCCTTACCAAGCAAGCAAAGAAGCTACCCTACCATGTGAAAGCAAAGCAACAAGACCTGACACACGAAAACCCCAGTTTAGCATGAAATGTAAGTTTATAGGTAGTTTTGAACATTCAGCTTCATTGCCCTGAACAAAATCACTTTGTATGTATACACTCGAGCACAGCAAGAGACTGCTCCCAACTCCTAGTTCAAATGCACTCCCAGGCCCTGAAACCACTGACAGGCACCCACAGGACTTTAAAAAGCATTCACTTTGCCCTGATCTCTCCAGAGAGCAGCAGCACCATGCAAAGAGCCATCACGCACGCAGCTGGTGCCTCGGGGCATCTTGCCCATATAGCCAAACCCTAGAGCCTTCCTGGGAAACAGAGAGCAGCTCTTAGCCCAGCTCTCCTGGGTACTCGAGGATGCTGCCTTTTCCCAGACATGCCAGGCACATGCACACTGACCCAGAGGCAGAAGGGTCCATGCACGGATGGTCAGTATCCCCCAACCATCCCCGAGTCATTTGGGTCCAAAATGCACAACACATCCATTTAAAATAAAAACTTTCTTTCCTGCAGACCATGGTAGCAATGAATTATCCAATCACAGCCTCACCATCTCTAAATCATCTCACCAAAAATCTGTACCTAATATACTATTGCTTTATCACTAAATAGGAAAAGAAAAAACCCCTCAGTAATACATGATGCCTAAAGGAAATCTCTCTGTCACTCCTCAAAAATCAAGATGCATGAAGAGACAAAAGCAGGGGATGCACCACATCACCAACACTGCTGGAGCCCTGGCTTTTTTGGGGCACAAAGCATGCTGTACTTCAGCTCAGCGCTAAACTTTATGCCACACTTAACACTCTACTGTAAAAACAAACTTCAGACTTAAACGCCACAAAACACGAAGCACCTCCAGCAGCTTCAAAGGGAGGCACTGCAAAGGAGCTCTGTGCACATCAGCTGCCCAGCAGAGTTTGATTCTCCTGGCTTTCCTCACGGATCATCAACCCTTCCCAGCTCCAGCTGGGTGCTGGTGCAAGGACGGGATGGGTCGGGTCATGGCAGTGTTGCAACGTGCCCTGTGTAGCAAGTCAAGAACACTTATATAACTGCTACACAGTGCTGAGCTGCCTGTTGCTTTTAAGAAAAACAGAAGAAAACAAACTAAAAAAAAAAAAATCTACACCACACTACATTAAATGTGAGCGACTGCAGCCCCTCTGCATATCAGCTATTCCTTCTGAAAGCTTGGGAGAAAAATTACAACTCCGAGCTCTGCTGCCAGCAGAGAAATAACAATAGTTTCAAAAAGCCCCAGTGCTTTTCCTCAGTACTGATAGTCCTGTTGACAAAATACGCGGCGTGATTAAGTCTGTTCCAGAACCCTCCCCAGCTGCCGAGCCGCATTTCCAACCCGACAAACAAAAGCTTTATCTCCAACTCACTGAAAACCGACTCCGAGCACTGCCTCAGCATTGTGGCACTCGTTAGGAATAAAGATAAACTGCTAAGGAGGGATTGTTCAATAGCGCCTTAATGAAGTTAAAGCACTGCCACCAGAGTCAGTGGAAACTGGATTTATCTCGTCTCCTATTAGCGATCGAACATGCCCAAGCTTATCACCCCGGGGAGCAGACACCTCCAGCGGGACACAGGCTGCCTAGGAGGGACGGAGATGAGGCACAGCCTGCCTAGGAGGGACGGAGATGAGGGATGCACAGCATCGCCTGTCTCTCCCCACTTTATGGCTGGAGAACCCGCACCGCCAGGGCAGCACTCCCGCATCTGCCACGGACCACTGCAGACCCTCACGTTTGCCTTCTTTTTCTTTAAAAGGGCACGTTAAAAAAAAAAAACCAAAAAACCAACCAAACAAAAAAATCAAAAAATCAAAAAATCAATAGAGATACTTGCTCTATTAAAAAGTTAGAGGTAACTTTTCTCTAGCACATAGCGCTTTTATAGAAGACATTAAACCACTGAAAAAGTGTGTTATCAACTCTCTGCACAAAAAATGAACATTTATGATCCCACCAAGCCTGAAAAACATGCTTCATCCCTGTGTTCCTAAACTGAAACACGTACTTTTAAGTAATATTTAGGAATTAGAAACAGTATTACTCTAAAACCAAAATAGCTGCAACAACTTCAACGTCTTTTTTTTACAGTAGCTGTGGAGAAGGGAAAAAGCCCTAATGTTGCATTTTCAGATACAAAAGCCACCATTTAAACAAATTGTTTGGTTAGTTTGTAACGAAGTTACAAACCGTATTCTAAGTGTCTAAAAGATCAACAGTGCACAGGTCCATAGCAGAAGATTTACACGTGCTGTTACTTCACCAACAAAATTCACACTGACCACAAGACACCCCAAAACCTGCTCCATTTGAAAAAGACATTCCTGGGTATTAGCACTCCAAAAAAGACCACACAACAATAAATTTGTTCTGTCTGGCTTATTAACGCACTTCTTTGCCCGAACAAAGATACACTGTCCTATTTTAAGAGGTGCACGGGAATGTTGGAATTATCACAAGCTTGCTCTGAAAGGTGATGGAAGGATCCTTCAGAGCAACTCAGCAACAGGTGAATGGGATGAGTCAGGGCTTTAATGCAGAGGCCACACGTTCCTCTCAATATGACACGATAATTTCATGTAAAACAAGGCATTTCTGCAGCCAAAAGCAAATATCACCAGGAGAACCTGACAAACCTCTAATAATTATTCTTAATAAGGAGCTGGATGATCTCCAGCAACATTTCAGTGTCCGTCCTCCCTGCTGGCAGAGCTGAGGAGTATCTATTACAACCAGGGGTTTTAGAGCTTCAATAATATATAAATCTGTTCAAACGGCAGAAAGGCTCCACAACAGAAGCGCTATTTCCCCTTTTCCCTTCTGGATTCTGATTTCCTGAGGTTAATTAATAGTTGAGTGCACTTATTTTTGCAAGTTTTTGAGCACACACACCTAACCTACTCCCAGTCCTCCTGGACTGTTAAAGGACTCAAACTGTCAATGCTGAGCACACTTTCCACCCTCCAAATCTCCTGAGCTTCAGGTGTCTGATGTTTTCTTCCAGCTTTTACCAGCCCAGAGCAGCGGTCACACAGCCGGAGCGGCCCCGCTCCACTTCCCGGGAAATGGCAGTGACACCGTCCTGCGCCTGGACACGAATCTGAGCACTTTAAAACACCCTTCTAGGGACAAAAAACATCCCACGGTGCTGCAGCAACCACCAGCTAAGCTCAGCTGCCACCCAGGGCACACGATAGACTACAGCTTAATAACTTCGCCGGACACACAAGTACTGAGGGAGCGCAGCCAGCCGCGCCGCTTTACTAGAAAACACCTGGATTTTACTGAAATTCCCCAGAAGCCCTCGACTCCCTTTCGATTCCCCGAACTTCACAGCCTAAGAAGTTGGCAGCATTAAAAGTCAGAAGGGCGGGCGCGGTCGCGGCACAGGGGTCCGCGTTCAGGCACCCGGGCGCTCCCCGCAACGCAGCCCCGGGACGGCGTGGAAGGATGGACGGATAGATGGATGGATGGATGGATGGACGCCCTCCTAATAAGGATTCGGAAGCCCAGGCCGGCCGTTATCTCCAGCAGATCCCATCGCTGAGAGGCCAAACCCGCTCCCAGCTCCCTTTTCTCCGGGACAGCCGGAGACCAGCTCCGCATGGGACCGAGACACGCGGAGCCCCGAGCTCCCATTTTGCACCTAGGACCGGCATCGCACCCGACCCCTCCAGCACCCCCGTCCCCGCGCCAGATGGGACATCGGACCACGGGACAAGTTTCGCACCGCGCAGCCCAGCGCCCGCAAGGCGGTAGAGACCACTTCGCTAAAATAAATAAACCGGAGTTTCGCGGGGATTTTTGTTTAAAGTTTTCCTATTGTTGACAACAAGCCAAAGAGCAGCGGTTTGGCTGCTCAGACCCCTCGCCTCCCCCGTGGCCCGTCCCCACGAGCCCCCCCCGGTACTCACACGTGCCGCGGCCAGCGGGGCAGGTCCCGGGGCAGG
>VZTN01028712.1:972170-1021441 GCA_013400515.1 Erpornis zantholeuca
CCCGCCGCGGCGCCGCGGCGTCCCATTGGTGTCTGCGGCCCGTCAATCACGAGCGCCGGGGCCCGCCCCCCTTTCCCACTCCAGGTGTGAACGCGGGCCGCCACCGCCCCCCCCCGCTGCCCCTCTTAAAGGGGCCGCGCCCGGCGCTCGCTCCCCGCGCTCCAAAACCCTCCCTCCCGTAAATCTGGACAATCTGCTGGAACACCGGGGTCTGGGAGCACCTCTGCACCCCGAGGTGTCCTTCTCCGGACGCCACGAAACGGCCGTGGGGCTGCACTACACAGGGACACTCGTGTCCCGCCGCGACTCCGTGGCAGGAGTGGATCAGGTATTCACGCGTGTTCCAGACCGCACTTAAGCAGAGGCTGCACTTCCCAAATGTACCCTTAGGTGTGGAAGCCCAGCACACGGCAGATGTAGAGGACCCAAAGCGGGTCGCAGCGTGACTCACCAGGGAGCTGCACCAAGAGCACTGCGGGCACTACTCATTCTAGAGCAGCGATGCGCTCCCAGGACTGGATTTAGAGGCTGCTCCCGAGCTCAGTGGAGAGCATCCAACTGGCTTTGGTCAAGTTTGGATGTGGCCCAACACAGCATTTAAGGGAGGAAGCTCTCGGAGCTTTCACCCACGGCGGGAGTGTGATTTAACCCCTTGCAGCAGGACTTACATGAGGAGAAGGGGGGGGATATTTTAGGGAGAGAAACACATATCGCAGCCTAATCCAGCTTCTGCTACCTTGGATTAAATTTACAACCTTCTACTGCAGATTCCTCCTCAGTGCAGGGACAGAGCCGTATTTCCTTCCTGTAACAGAACGGGGCGTTGCACTGCAGAATGCTTCAGTGATGCTGCTCATCGTATCCATCTCTTCCCATAAAACAGCCTGCTCAAGGCCAGTGGCATTCCAGGCTGTTCAGAGCGGGACCCAAGCTGTACAAATTTCTGGAAGTCATTAAAGCTGGATTGGTGTCACCTAGAGAATTGATTGGTTCAGCTGGACAAAAAAAACCCCCTGGATGTGGTGTTGAATTTGCAGGTAAGCCCAACCAAAGCAACTCCATTTGGCCCACAGGTTGTGAGAGCTCCATGTCAAAGCCTCAGTGTCTCTTCCCCATGCAGGACATGGAGTTTTGGCAGCCTTCACCTCATGAACTCAGGTTTCATGAGGAGGATGAAGGCACATCTGTTCTCCACATCCATGTGTAGGAGCCAGCAGCAAGAAAAAGCAGCACACTGAAGCATTATCAGAAACTGACAGAAGAGGAGTGTAGGTGACAAGTCAGCCTTTAGAGTGATGAGCAATACTCACACTGAGGCCTGGGCTTCAGTATTCCTGCCTGTAGTCCCAACACTGGGCAAAAATCTTTCAAGGTCTTTCTCAAACATTAGCATCAGTGGTCACGGAGGTGAAATGCTACCTTGATGGTATGAAGGAAGATGTGAGAGGAGACATATTTTTGGGAAGCTATCACTCAGGATGAGGACATTCTCACCCCCTGCCTATTCTCCTTTTCTTCTAGGTTTCTTACAAATTGGTCAATGGAACAATGAATTTCATCTGAGACAATGCACAGGGATTTTCTAGCTTACACAGCCTGCTACCTGACACAGACAGCAGTCAAGTCTTCTGCTGGACCCAAAAGCACTTTTATGGAGAGGATTTCTCTTGCTCAGTAGGGAAGGTATAGAAATAAAAAGACCTTTTGCTTCTTTTACAGTGTTTTCAGATTTGATAACCAGGTTTTTCAATTAAATTTAACAATTCATATTAATATTTTTTAAGAGCAAGAGGGTAGGTATGGGGTTTCCCATGGAGAGAGAGATATCCAAAAGTGTTAGATAACATTTAAAAAACAGAAAGCTACAAGTGACTCTGCTGGAATTTGTGTCCAACCACCTCAGATGTGCACAAGATAACCTTGCACAGAAAATAAGAGCAGCTGGTAGGAACCAAAACTCTTCTCAGTTGTGCTCTCCCTCGTCCTTGAGCCAATGCCTGTGCTGGAGTCTGTGCAGCATGGAGGATGTTTCTTCCCCAAACCTCATTAAATCTAATTAAACAGCTTACCAAAGTATTTATGAAAACAAATTTTAAAATGGCAAAGGCATGTTAACACGGAAGATACTTCTAATTCTGCCGGTGTCTTTTTGTGGATTTGGAGTTGGTTCAGAAGTGCACACTTGGAAGGTAATTGCTGACAGCATGCAGAATCCATCAAGCTATAATTAACACTCTACTATTATTCTAATTGCCTCACTCAAGCTTCTGTGTTTTTTAATTGTAGAGCAATTTGCCAATAAAGAATTTAATTGCAATACATATTTTATATATTTTGGGACAAAGTACCATTATTTCCACTTCAGCAAAAATGTTCCTCAGTTTTTAAATAGATTTCTTTATTCCTTTCTGAGATTTAAAATTTTTTCCCCCTACACAGGCATTTGATTGCAACCTCTTGTGAAATTAGCAATGATATAATATCCAGGAGTGCCTGGAGGCTTCAGTTTGGATCATGACTCTATTAAGCTAGGAACTGCACATACATGTATCAGACACAGCCCTGAGGAGCTTGAAATCTAAACAGAGAAGACAAACTGAGGTGAGAACAGAAGTATTATCCTGCTTTACAGCTGGGGAAGCAGCCCCACTTGACTCACCTTAGGTGACCCCACACTCCTGGGGCACAGCCAGGAACTCACATGAGCCCTGGGCTCAGGGCACCCTTCATCTTCAACATGAGCTGAGTTTCAGGCTCCTGGTTCTTGCAAAAGTACCTCTCTGTGACTTGATTTGCAAGCTAGACCTTCCAAATAACTTCTAACCACCCAGGATCTGCAGTTGCTTTTCACAGATGCCTTGGCTGTCAGAGCAAGACACAGCATTAAGGAGGAGCCCTGGTGCTCTGCAGAGTCCCCCAGAAGCACAGTGGGGGTGCTTTGGCAGTGCTGTCAGGCTTTGGGAAGGATGCATTTGACTTCTCCTGAGGCAGGGAAATAGAAAAGGATGGACCTTTGCTCTTGTTAACCATTCATGCATTTGACATTTTTCATTCACTCCTTCACTCGCTTCTATCTGCAGGGCTACAAATCCCTCTGTAACAACATTTGCTTCTTCTAATAATTTTCATCATGGCTTTACACCCAACACCAATGGTGTTGAGGTTTGAAAAATGACTGTGTCATGGCTACAATCCCTTGTACTGTCAAACCTGGTGCATGGACGTGTCAATCAATATTATCATGGTGCCAAATACTTAAGTTTTCAGCAGGTGTGTTGTGGAGATGGTGTACAAAGTAACAATGATTATTCAGCACGGCAAGTTGCATTAACACATCTCTAGCAATGGCCTTTGGTACTGGCTGCTCATGATTTGGCTCCTGCCATCCAGATTGCAAGAGATGGTTTCTCTGGTATGACCAGATCGACCACAGCATCAGCATTCCAGAGGTTTATTATATGTTCTGGTTACACCAGATCTGCAAGGACAATTTTATGGCTTGTTGCCACCCAAAGCTGGTCTCTTGTCTCTCTTGGATGCCAGCCTTGCTCCTCAGAGCTTGTTTTGTTGGTACAACCTGCAAGATGCATGACACGATCCACAAGTGCCTAGAAGCAATGACTTGTGATAACATCACTTCTCACTGCTTAAATGGGTGAAGCCAATTCAGCTTAGCAGGAGGCAGCAAATGACAGCGAAAATTAAAGAAAGAGATGATCAAATCATGCTTCAGTGTAGGGTCAGTAACAGTGCTGACATGAAAGTTTACCTTGGGCTCAAACTCTGAAGTTTACCTTGCAATGACACATAAACCTTTTCTTCTCTTGAAATTAGAGGCTGGTACTTGAACTCTGGTCCTCCAGAAATATAAAGTCTTTGATCAAGACCAGATCATGCTTCATTAATGTGAAAGTTCACTCAAGTGGCTGCTGTCATTTCATTTTTCACAGGCAATGAGTTAAATTGCTTTCTCAGCCTGGGACCGGCACAGGCAGTTAGCAAAAAATAGTGCAAATAACTAGATCAAATTAACTAAATCCAAGTTCTGTCACAACTTTGCCACTGCCAATTCTTTTTTTTTCCATCCTGAAGGACTTCTTTTAAAACTGTTGTATAAATGTGTGCGTATTTATCTCATCTTTCTAAAAGGAGACTATCAAAATAGCATGAGAGCAGTTTCTTGTCAACACAGAAGGGAGAAAAAAAGGAACTGTTAGCACTAGAATGTTGCCTGCCAATTGGGTGGGCAAAACAGATTATAAGAGTGAGGGTTTGAATGTAAACCTGTAATATTCAGACCTGGAGATTACACTCAATTGCTTAAAAGCTTTTTTTTTTTCCTTTGTTTTTTTGGTAGACAAAGCAATGGACTGACTCCAGGAGCAGGAAGAAAGCTGGTAGACCTGAAGTCTGAACACTGTCTGCTTGGATCACACATTTCAGCATAACATTACACTAATCACTCCTGAACTCCAAAATCCAGAAGTTTCCCCAAGCCCAGGGAGAGATTTGGCCCCATATGTGTGCTGGCAGGTTTTGGGCTTTGCTCTTCAGATCTGGACTTGGACTCAGATCTGTGCCAAGCCTCCAACAGCAGGAGCAGAGCTGGAGACACAGCTATTCCCAGCAGTGACTAGTGCTAATAGTGTTTATGCTATGAGGAGCTCTATTAACTGGCATAATAACCATAATTACATGGTGCAACTTCTGCTCGTTGCTCTCACCTCTAGGCTGAGAGGGAAGCGTGAAGTTCTTGCAGCCCCAAAAGAATGTGTTAGATTAAATGATGCAAGTGGAGCAAGGAAATTGGAATCCAGCTGCAGATCAAATTGGAGTCACCTGCCCCTGCTCAGAGAATAGTAATTAAAAAAAAAAGTAATATTGGTGCAATTTAACTTTCAGATAGGGATGCTTTAAATCAAGGCTATTTCTTCACTCTGCGTGAGTCTCTAGAAAGGGCTAGAGACTCCACGTGCAGCTGAAAAACAATAGATGTTTTATTTTACTGTAAGCTCTTGCCTCAGTGTAAGTGGGAAAATGAGCCACCAGCTTGCTTAATAAAAGTAATGGGCTCTAAAGTGTTTCCAGAGTAAAGTTTGTATTTCCTTGCTGATGGCTGTTAACTTCCAGTGACTTTCATGACAAACAAGGGTAACTCACTCTGCACCAAAACATCTCCCACCTCTCTGTGGGCTCAGATAAGGAAAAGCCCACATGGAGTGAATGCAGGGTGCCCTCTGAAAAAAAAAGTGCTGAGTATTTATTTAATAGCTCACTGTCCATAGTTTATTCTGCAGATGAAGGGCACCATCAGCAGGGGTGGTCTGTGCCTAGCAGGGTTTTCAAGGCAAGTTTAGCTGAGGGTTGCACAACCTGGGGCTGTTCTCAGAGGTCCAGATCCCATATAACAATTAAAGAATGACCATAGCAGCCAGACTTCAGAAGCATCTGGCAAGTAAGCACTGCCTTACAGGTCAGAGCTAGTTTTTCCCAACTGTTGTCCTTGATCTTTATCCATGCTGGAAGTGGGGCAAGATACCTTGTGACAACTTTTATTGGGACTCAGTTACTGCCTCTGTGATTACTATAGGCTGTTACTACCAAACTGTCTCTTGTTGCTTCATGTGGCTGGAAGATATTAAGATTTGTCCACTGCTTCATCATACTTTGATCCCCTGTTTAGGAAAGAAATCTGTTTCCTTGCTTGAGTGCCTCATTCTTGGCTAGGCATTGAACCCCAGGCTGATATTTCTGTTTGGCCCTTGAAGCCAGCTATTAACCACACTTATCCTGCTGGTACCACCCAGGAGTGCATCAATACTGCAATACAAATTGCACAGCATCATTATATGAAGAACAAAATATGTGGCAGGGCCCTGCTGTGGCTTAGAAGCTCTGAGAAGAATCTCTCAAAATATCTTAGACATCTGCCATGTGTAAAATCTCATGATTGTTCTTCAAATTCTTCTGTGGATACATCAGCCTCTCCTCCACTCCTCTATTGGTCTCCCTGTGCCAACACATGTGTTGTTACCAGCAGCGTGTGACAAAAGCCTTGTTTTCCTCCACAGTTATTCTATTTGTTCAGTACCTGAGGTATTATCCTCTGATTCGAGGCACCCTAAATCACTCCCATAATGCACAGTTGGGATGACATGAAGGATTATGACTTCATGTGGGAATAAGGAAGAGCAGATGAAGGCTTAAAAGACACAGATGCCGGTTTATGCCAATGCATAACTAATTAGAAACAGGGAAAGCAAATAGATGGAAAATGTCTCAAACTTCTCTCAGAGCCTGCCATGGCACATGAATGAGTCTCTGGCATCATCACACCATCATTGCAGTAGCTGGACAACTTTGTCCACAGATCCAGTGATGGATGTTTGGAATTTGTACATAAGCTCTGCATCTTCAGCGACACCCATTTCTCAGCACACGCCTTCATCTCCCACAAGATGTGAACAACCACTGGAAGTTCCAGGGATGCAGAACAACTGTTTCCATTGTGTCCCAGGAGGATTGCATTCCTTTTGCCCTAAAGATGCTGTTTTCATCAGCTCTGCAGAAAGGCACATTGTAACATAGAGCTTACACAGAAATAGTGAGATTGAATTCCTTACCAGCTTGTGATCTGAGGTAGCACTCATATAATATAATATATTATATATATTAGGGGTAATAGGGTATAGGGGTAATATATCCCCCTACCATCCAAATTTAAAGGGGAAAAAAAAAAACCCAACCCAAAACATTCCAGCATTATGTAATTTATCTCTTGATTTAGGAGAAACTACATAGAGATTTTAGCCTCACACCTGTGCTGCTCCAGAGAGGAGCTAAATTCAGCTAGGATTTCTTTTTGTTCTTTAACTTCCATATTTTTCTCCAAAAGGTCTGCATTACTCCCTTCCATCCCACTTGGCCAGAGCCTCTCCATTCTTGTTACCCTGAACAATATTTTCTTTTGCAGGATCCATAATCCAACACCTAGAAGTGCAGACCAACCAACCTGCTCTGCTCCTCACATAGCTATGGCAGCACCATCTACTCCTAGGGCACCAAGAGGGAACTCTTCTAGAGGATGACTTTGGGAACAAGCAACATCCAACATAACCCCCAAACAAGAAGGTGGAAGAAGAGAACAAAAATTTCCACTCTTACCTTCCACTTACGTGCCTTGTGATGAGCTTTTTGCAGTCACTGACTGCAGCTGGATGCAATGCAGTAAATAACCACATGCCCAGTGCACAGGCTTGCTGATGGGAGGAAGAGGACCTGAAATCCTTCCCTTCTGCTCCATCACTATGACCTGATGTTGCACAAGCCCTTAGCTACACAAACCTTCCCTCTGAAGCACAGCTGTTTACAGCAGAGGTGAATTCTCTCTCCAACATTTATGGGGTGCAGGGTGTCTCTGCTTGGGTCCCTGGATGGGCTACACCTGTGGGCTATCAACAGGCAGTCCCACCTCCCAGGCACCATCTGCACCACCCCAGGCCTCCAGGCCTTTATCCTTCAAGGGAGCCTTGAGGATGGAGTGGCAGGTGGTTGGTGTTTTGTTTTTGTTTTTTTTTTTTTAAATGTTGAGCTTGCTGGCTATTTTGTCAGAAATACCAGAGCTATGCTTTAGGTGACTCCTTTTTTCTGTCCTTAGGAGTTTCCTTTTTTTGGGGAGAAGGGAATGTGCCTGGGGTGTGCTGGATATTTTTGAGTGCAGGGTGGAGCCTTATGACACTTGGAATATCTGTCATGGTGTTAAGCTACAATGTGAGGGATAAGTGAATGAGATTTGCTTCTCTTGTTAAGTGCTATTTTATCAAGTGCTATCTGGTTTTGGGCTGTTTACCTCCAGTTTGGCTAATAACTGCTGAGTTATTAGTCTGACTTCCTGCATTATTTGAACTGGTGCTTCTGTGTGAGGGTTTTCCATGGGGCTTCAGATGCCTTCTCTGCTTCTGCACAGAGCCCAGACTTGGATATGGTCAGGAGGGGTTGCTGGTTCCAGTGCCAGGAGCATTTTCAGATTGAGTCCATCAGGACTGATGGTTTCCCTTGGCTCTTTGCCTCAGGGTGTTGAGGCTTGGGCAGTAGTTCACCTAAATGTGTTCCTCTGGTAGAGTGCAGCAGAGACAGGAGCTGTGTGTGCACCACAGTGCTTGTAGGCAATGCCGAACTTAGCCTGGCTCATCTCTGAGATTCCCAGCTTGTGTAGGCTGGGACAGCTTCCTCACACGTGGCAGCCTCTAGGTGACTGGAATCCTCCCATAGATCATCCATAATTTGATAAAAGTTGGCTCTCTGTATTAATGTAAGGCAGGACGTTGGAAAAAGCCATTAATCACAGCGAGTGTCGGTGGCTGCTGAGTGCACACCTGCGAGGCTGCAGCCTTGGGAAACAGCATTTGAGCAATCTGCAGGGCTCTGACAGCATGCCTGTGAGTTTTTCCCATTACATCACTACTGGGGCCAGCACAAAGGCTATCTGGGCTGCTCAAGGAAGTGTATTGGTGAAAACAATTCTACTTTGATGACTGATCCAGGCATTTATTTAGGCAAAGCAGAAGCAGTTGCAATGGCTCGTTTGATCTGTGCTGTTCATGGGAGACAACTCAGTGCATGCTTTTGTTATACTTGCTCTTGCTTGCAGAAGTTCTTGAGTTTGTTTTTTTTTAATGAACAAAACTGTCTATTCCTTCACATGGCAATTGTGCCAGTGTCACAACCTTAATTATCACTTAAATTTTCCAGATGGGATTTTTTCTAAAAGCTGGCTCAGAAGAATTTTGCCTGTGTTTAAGGAAGTCACTGAACATGATACTGAAAAACTAGAAAAGCATCTGTATGTTATGAGAAAGAAAAAGACAGGATGCAGCGTGTGCAGGCATGGGTGAAAACAAAACAGCTACTTGATTTCTGATTGCATGCTTTGCTTTTACACCAGGAATGTGTCAGTAGCCCCCTGTGTGCTTTTGCAGCAGAGAGAGAAGGAAATCTCTTACATGAATCACGCTGATCTCTGGGGCTGTGGCTGGAGCACCTTGCAAAACATTTACCTTTTTTTTTAACATTCATTCTCTGTTAATATCTCTTGTATGTTAGTGGCTGTTATTAAAGGTTTGATAAATGGTTTAAATGAAAGACTTGCAGAAATGGCCAATTGACCCCTTTGAAATTTTGTTTACTCTCTATCTAGACATTAATTAAGATAAACTGACCTTCTGAATAAAACCCCAGGAAACAAGTGGGGCTTTCAACAATGTAATATATGAAAATAAAAGGTGAAGCTTGGTGGGAGGGGCTGACAAATGGATGTTATGCTTTTCTCAGGTTTATATCATATGCTAAAACAAGGTGTCACTGCAGGATTTTTCTGTGTCATAGCAGTTTTATCCTGTTTTAAATACATTCTAAAGGTTAGTATTTCTCACCCTCAAATCTGTGGGAGAGGAAGGGGTTTTCAGCTCCTTATTTAAGAGAAATTCCCAAAATTCTCCTCATTTTAGAGAAAGGCCACAGTATCTAGCAAGGCATTACTGGTTGAAATTGCAAGAACCCACAATGAGGAGAAATCTCCCCCACCCTTCATTAAGGTAAAGTCATTGGCAATAAACCTTTCCTCCTAGCCTGGTCTTTGAAAGACTCAGCAAGACTTGTCCATAACTGTTTCTTGCATAAAAGGTAGTTCTGGTTGTCCAGCTCTACACTCACAGGTCCACCAGCACTCCCAGGGCAGCTCCAATGGGAACTGGCTCCATTCCTTCTCTTCCTGCAACAGGCAACACAAGCAGTGGGCACTGAAGACTTTCCAAGTTTCCAAAAACCAGGTGGGCAGCTCAGGGCACCAGCCAGGACTCTCTGGATTCTCTCTCCTAAAACCCCGCATGCCCTAATGGGGAGGATCATAAAAGTGGAGTCCTGCCAGCTGGAAGAAGTCACATCTTTGGGATAATGGAGTGTGCAGCTTTGCATTGTGGTGTATTTGATCCAGACTGAACGTCAGCTCCTAAGGGTGCTGATGGTGAGAGTCTCCTCCACAATGTCCCTCATCAGAGCAGTCTTTCCCATCCTCTGCCTTTGCTGCTAGGTCATTGTTTGCTTTATGGGCTCCAGGAATGGCACATCACCATCTCTTCCTAGTTCTTGCAATTAATTTTCCACAAATGTTATAGGGTGTGTCTATTTTTTTTTTTTTATTTTTGCAAAAGGGTTTTTTTACCTAGCTTTAACATGACCTCAGGATCCTGCTGTGGTGTGAAGCTGGAGGAAGGCAGATCTGTGTGCGTGCCTGGTATTGCCTGCATGCACCAGACCCTGCAGCTACTCATTCCTCCTTGTGCAGGCAGCTGAGAGCGTGACAATAGCACTTGGATATCATCCCAGTTCCTCCCCCTTAAACCTGAGCGTTGTCTTCCAGGTGTTACAGACGCTTTTGAAGTCAAAACACTTGCCAGCTCTAATTAAACTTGTGGTTTGCAGACAAATTGGGAGCCGGCCGGAGAGGAAGCTGGTGGGAGAACAGCCTTGTACATGTACAGGGTTCCAGGACAGTTGAGTTTCCAAATATTTTGTAGGAATAGTCATCAGGGCAGAGCTGAGACCATGGTGATGTGCCTCTGGTGAGAAGGGTGTAAATGCACAGCTGCATGGTGTCTGCAGTGAAGGGCTCCTCAGGAACAGGGACCTGCTGTGGTTGGGTAGGGGGCACTCCTGTTAGAGGGTAAAATCTGGAGAATTTGGATTTCATTTGTCCAGCTCGTGGTCCTACAGCCCAGTCTCAGTGCCACTTCCCTGGCTGTTCTGCCTGCAGGGGCTGGGAGTAGGTTCTGCATGGGCATAGTCTGCTCATGGTTTTTTACAATGAGAGTGGTATAACACTGGCACAGGTTGCTCAGAGAGGTGGTGGATGTGCCATGCCTGGAAACACCTGAGGTCAGGCTGGACAGAGCTCTGAGCAATCTGATCTGGATGAAGATGTCCTTGCTTGTTGCAGGGGAGTTGGGCTAGATGGACTTTAAAGGTCCCTTCTAACCCAAATTATTTTGTGATTTTTATTTTTTTTTGAGAGGGGGCAGTAACCTCTTCATTTTTCCTCCTTCCCTCTATATTTTGGCTGCTACAACCTCCAATCCTTCTTTCTCCCTGATTCAGTCCTATATTCCCCACTTATTCCCTGCAGGACCTGGTCAGAAAATGGCTGATCCACTCTCACCTCTTTGCAAATGATTTCTGGACATTTGAGGTCTCCATTTATGCAAAGTGTTAATCAAGTTAAGAAGTAGCTTGGGTCCATTGGTAATGCAGTTCTTTAAAATGGAGTGGGAAAGGATTTTCCCAAACTGGAAATATTTCAGACAGCTTTTGAACAATGTTTTTCAGATTGCATACTGGCCATGTTCAAACACTTGGGTTTTTTTGGGGGACAAGGAAGAAGTCATTTTGATTCTTTTCCTAATTGCAGTGTAGGGAACAGACACATTTTGAACAGCAACATAAAAAAGACCTTCCATTTCTGTGCTCACTTGAAATGGGACACTTCACCTGGATTTAAAAAGTGGATCAAAATGGCCTCAAAATTAAACATTTCCTGCAAAAATGTTCATTGTGAACATATTTTCTTTTTCTGTGGGAAAGTATGTATAGTGAGGAAACTGCTCCTTATTTCTAGCATGTGATACTACCAGAGAAGTCTTTTACAGTTAAAAAAAAAAAAGCTTCTTTTTTTTTTTTTCATTCACTCTGCCAGCCAAAGTGGAATCTGAGACTTAAGTCAGACACAAAACCAGGAGGAAAGAGTTTATTAGACTGGGGGTGAGTTTTGCAGTGCATCTCACTGTCTTGCTTTAGTGATCTTTCTGACCTGGCCAGCAGCACTGCAAAAGCACCCACAGAAAACATGGCCCTGGTGTTCTGGTGCAATGGTGTTCATCCTCAGGGTCCTGGTTCAACTCCTGAGGATTTCCAGCCCTCTTGTTGCAGTTACTTGCTGTTCTCTTCCTGCAGGCACCACAATCAGCTTCCCAAATGTCAGTGTGCCCTTGCTTTGTGCCATACTCTGGGATTTTGCTTGCTGCACCCTCTCTGCCAGGCACCACTTTCATTTACTGCCCCTGCTAGACCTGTGCAAGCTCCATGCTGATGCCTCTGAAAGCCTCAGAGTGAGCTGTGCTATGGCAGAAGTGCTTGATTGCTGTAGTGAGTGCGAGGATAAAGAGGATTGGGGAACAATGCCAAATGACCCTTTAAAAATACTTTCTGCTGCAAATGTAGCATTTTGTATTTTCCTTGTAGGAAGTGTTTCTGGTCCAGGCACCACTGGGGCATTTTAGAGGTCAGAGCTGGGGAACTGGAGACCTCCAGAGAGGTCTGTGACTGATGGTTGGAGAAAAGCCCACATCCACCATTCTTCTCACCAGCAAGAGTTTTCCTTAGCCATTCCCAGTGTTGGTAGCCATGTGGTGTCCCAGCTGGCCAGGCAGCATTTGAGTTTCCAAAATCAGTTGCTCTGATTGTCCCCCATTGCTTCATCCTGCAAGCAAGAGCTGTGCCCTGCTGTTTGCCTACCACCCCAGGAAGGACTTTCAGGTCTTGGTGGGTGATGCTTGTTCCTCCTGGAAGCATCTCTCCTCCTGCACCCTTCTTCCTGACTGTGTTTCTGTGTTTCCTCTCAACTGTTTCTCCATCCTCCACCTCCCCCTGCCTCCATCTGGTTTCTATCTGAACTAAACAGATGTTTTTCCACTTCTTAAATGTCCTGTACGCTCACCTCGCCGATGTCTAACAGGGATTGTTCATTCTTCTTTCCCCAGGTGTAAAACTTGAAAAACTGGAGGGGCTGGGGGTGAAGCAGCTTCTCTTAATACCTTGGTATGCATTTAGTGCTGGTGGAGGGATGAGGGAAACCTTTCCAATTACTCACCTGGCAGCCTAGAACCTTCTTACTCCTTCCAGGTCCCGTTTCCACTGCTAGTGTATACAGAGGATCAGACCTGTTACTTATGCCAGGGCAGTGTGTATAATATTCTCCCTTTCATGTTATAAATGTTTAGCAAATCCAAAAGGTATCAAAAGAACTTGTGGAGGAGATTTGCTAAGAAGGGCTGGTGGATAAACCTTTCGGACTTGGCTGCAAAGCAGACATATACAGTTTATTGCTTCCCCCTGCTGCAGAGTGACAATAGGTTAAATGTAGACTTTTCCTTAAAATAAAAGTTCCCTGCTTGGCAATTCAATCAAGTGGTATCTGTCATGCAGAGGTCTCATGAAGGATTTATTCCCATTTTAAGTAATGTTTTGGAGGTGCAGGCTCCATATGGAATACGTTAGGCAGCAGGAAGGTTTGCTGGCATGCTCGTGCGGCTGGGAAGGTACGTGTGCTGTGGGCACAGGGGCTCATCCGTGGGGATCTGCCTTCCCCTCGCCCTCTTTCTCTCTTTTTCCCCTTACATGGCTCTGAAGGTCTTTGAGGGAGGGTTTTCCCAGCCTTCCCATGGAGGGAGCTGAAGCATCAGAGCCCGTTCCCAGGGGCAGGCAGGAGAAGGCCCCCAGGTTCCTGCCCACAGAAGCAGGAACCCAGCAGCCCTCCCAGTGAGTGTGGGGCAGAAATCCCAGCACTCATCCCAGCTCAGGTCCCTGAGACACTGTTGGCACAGCAGTGCTCTGTCCCTGCAGGCTTTGCTGGGGTTGCAGATGTGGTCTCTGATCTGCTTTGGGGCCCAGAGGTGGTGGCAGCCACTGCTGGTGTCTCTTTCTGCTCAGCTCCCACAGTGAGGGACTGAGGGTGGGACTGAGGTGAACAACCATCTTTTTCTCTGGAAAAAACAGCTCCTTTCTCTGATGGGAACTCAATGACCAAGTCAAATAAAGTAATTTGGAAGCTGCTCTCTTCTCAGCTTTTGTATTTATTTTTTTGTTGGCTAGAGTTTTTGTCCAGTAAAAACAGCAACCAGAGATAGGGTAAGTGGTCAAATCCTTGCAAGGCAAGTGGCTGACAGGTGTCACAGCTCTCTGCCACCTCGGGAGGTGAGTGCTGGGCCCTGGCCACCCTGGTCTCTGGGTCAATCTCTCCTGCTTTGCTGTAGGTTATGGAAACTGTCCTCCTTGGAGACCATATCTGTGAGCACTGGCATTTTCCACACTGCCTGCCAAGAGGGCTGTGCAGTGTGGATTAGTGACTGCATGTGAGCACAGCCTGCTCTCCTGGGTAATTTGGCTTTTGTCAGGCACTGGCTGCTGGGTCAAGAGCACCCACGTTATTCTCTGCAGGTGCCTGGCTGCAGAGGGCTCTTTGTTGTGCCACAAGTGAGCTGGGAGAGGTCCCATGGCACTGGTGAGGAGCAGCAGGGAGTGGGAATTGCTTCTGCTGTGAGTTTGCCCTCATAGGTGCCCTCTGTAAGAGCCATGGTCAGAGGGATGCACCCATTCCAAGCAGGTATGAGCACAGTGCTGCACTGTAAGAGGGGGTCAGAGACATAAAACAGTGGATTGCATGGAGTAAGAAACCAAACTACTAAAAAGCAACAACCTGAACAACTTGAGGTCATTTTAATCCAGATTTACCTGTTATACAACAATAGGTTTGCAGCATTGTGCACCTTGGCACTGCCTTGCCATACTATGTCTTGTCACAAAGTCTTCAGCTTCCCTACTCCCTGGGACTGTGGGAGTTTGGGCACATTCCCTGCAATTGCTGCTAGTCCCAGAAAGAGCAAACATAGCCCTATGTGCCCCAGGGGAAGCCCATAGTGTGGGGGGCAAAGGGAAGAGAGGGTTTCAGTTGCTTTTATGAAAGTATGGTGTAATGACAGAGGAAACCCAGCCCCTTTGGCCAGAGGGAGCTGGGTCCCTGCTCAGCACTGCAGCCATGTGAGGTCCCTTGGGAGAGGGAACCTTCTCTGGGTGAAGCTGGTGACCCTGTGCAGCAATGTCACAATGTGTGACACCAGCACCACCCATGGCAGAAAACATGTTTAGTTCTTCACGGAACATATTTCCCTAAACTTCTTTCTGACCTTGAAGTTTTCAGGCAGAGTGTTGGTATTTCGTGTTTCCCAGCCCGGTGAAAGCTGAGACTCGGTGTGAAGCAGAGGGGCTGCAGCAGGCGCGTTACTAATGGGATGTGGAAGTGCCATATGGTCCTGAAAAATCACTGTCAGTGAGACAAGGTTGAGGAGCTCCCCCTCAGGGAGGCAGGGAGGGAGAGGCAATTAATCATCCTCACCTCCTAATAAGCATGTGAGCTCCAATACCAACCAGTGCTCTCGTTGGAGGAGCAAAACTTCAAAGCCCGTGGTGCCCTGCAGATGCACAGGGCATTGCTGAGCTGCAGCCCACTGGGCTACAGTGTGTGCAGCTGAGAGCACTGAGAATCAGTGACAAAGGTGCTGGGGGTGGCTGTGAATGCTGCCTTTGGACAGGGGTGTTGTGCTTTACAGGGCTTCACCTGAGGTGTGCAGCTCACAGCATCCCCTGCTTGTCCCAACACTGGTCTCTGTGTCTGTGGGAAAGTGTGCTCCTGGGGCTCTCCAGCTGGAGAACTTTCATTTCTCTTAAAATGTGAGGGCTCTGCAAAGCAAGGAACATTCAGCTCCCATGAGCAGTTGGCTGTGCTGGCCTCCCAGGGTCCGAGTTCTCATCAGGATTGTTGTGTGAAGGCAGTGCTTAATAAACACATCCCTGGAGCCCCCAGCTGAGTTTCTCCCACTTGAAAATCAGCAGTTCCTTTTTCTTTTATCTTTAAGCTCTTGCTGGATGAAGCAGAAAGTGGTATTGGGGAAAAAAAAACAACCTGTTTATTCAGGCTTTTCTTACTTTAACTGACTTCCCTTTGTCCCAAACATTTGTATTTCACACATTTCCCTCCTGCAGTACCATACTCTGGCCACAGACAGGCTCGTTCAGCCCTTTCCACTGTTTTAATTGCAAACTTGGTGTTAGGCTGGAATAGTCTTGAGCTAATCGTGTTTCAGCTCGTCCCTACTTCCATTGTTTGTGGATAAAATAATACTTCCAAACCTCACAGCACTTCATAAATATCACTGCCTGTGTGGAGAGCAGTAGGCACTTTCCAGAGCCCTGTTTGCCAGGCCATGGAGATTTTGAATATTTATTGGGAAGCTGGGTCTGTTCCTGCCCAAAGTATTGGCCATGGCTGTTTGGGCCCTGGCTAGCTCAGGGCAAGCCTGAGACTTCCAGAGCAGTTTATGCATCCATTCTCTCTGGAGCAGAGGGATTTGTTCCTCACTGGGCTGGCAAGGAGGCAGGCAGTGAGGTGCATGGTGCTGCTGGTGATGTGAATGGATGAGCAATTCGTGTGTGGATGCAACTGAGTGAGCAATGATGGCACTGGGAAGAGGGTGCTGGAGAAAGAAACCCTTCGTGTATCTCAGGGAGTTTTTCCATGCTTTCTACATAGACTGCATCTCCAAGAAGAACTTTGTGGGCAGCTTTGAGTTTGTCCTGCTGTCTGTGCCAACCCTGGATCTCCCTGAGGGTCTCGGCCCAGCAGGCACAGACCAGCACTGGCACAGCTACTGCAGGAGCCACAGCACTTCATGTGGGGTATCCAGAATAAAGGAGCTCAAACCAAGCTGTCCTTGGCTCATGTTGAGCTCTGGTTAAGCAAACAGGCTTTGCAAATTCTGTGGTCTGAACAAGCTTCCACTTGTATTTCCACATGCGGCATCATCCCGAGCTGTAACATAAAGCAGATCCCACAGAGGCTTGTGTGTGGGAAGACCTCTGCCCAGGCAGGGATCAGCCACCCGTGTCCTCCTTCTGGCAGTGCTGTCAGGGCACAAAGTGCCTTTGCAGCAAGGAGTGGAGAGACCTGGGGGCGAACGTGTGTGGCATGTTGCTTAACCCTAAAAACCAACACCCAGCCTGGGGGAGGCCTTTTCCTCAGATATTTTGTTAAATGTTTGAGCCTGAACATTAGTGTTCTTCTCCCTCTAGTCCACTGTCAGCCCAAAAAGACAATTTCCTTTTCCCACAAACTCTGCCTCTCTCCTGTGCCCAGGAAGGCATCACTCTTCCAAGCAGCACTGCAAAATGGGTTGCTTTGGTTTCCTACATCCACCCTGGTGTACCTGTGGGGGAACAATATCCATCTGATGAGCACAGTTGTGTCATCAGTCACAGGGAGGGCCCAAGAGCAGCCAAGCTGGAAGCAGCTGATGCTCTGAATGGGTTTTGGAGACCTCCCACTCGCTGTGGAAAGGGACATGAGGGACTTGGCTGAGCACACAGGGTTCCAGTTAGGATCGAGCAGCAGCAGTTATATATCAAGTTATTTCTGGCAATTCACCATATCCTCAAAATATAGTTTCATTAAAGCTTCTTGCTGAAGCAGCTCTTGGGTCCCAGTAAAGGGAGGTAGGCTACCGAACCAGCTGTGGGTTTTTTTGCGAGCTTGCTTACTGTAGTTTTGAACTCTGTTGCTCAGTTTGCCAACTGCTGTTCTTTCTGATGCTACCCAGTTGTTTTGCATGGCCTTGAAGTGGTTTCCCAGCTATTTGAACTCCCTAAATGACAGTGCTTCATTATTGTCTGATGGAGAAGTGGATTCTTCTGTTTATATGTAAAGGTTCCCCTCCTTCCCCCCTACCTCCCTCAACATATGCAAAGGCACTGTAGAAACTGGAACCAGATAAAAAGAAGAAAACAGGCTTTTAAAGCAAGTTCTGAAGTGCAAAGATGTGAAGTCCACTCAGAAATCATTGCCTTGCGCTTTCTCCCACACTGTGATTCATTTGGTCCAATCCATCATTGATTCAACATGCTCATGGGCCAGATCCTTCAAAGACCACTGTGCATCTGCTTTAGCCATTCATCAAGGAGAAGCACAAAGGAGAAGAGCAAAGGAAAATATATTGCCAGCTCCCTTTGGTGCTGCTTAATGGGTGTGAAAGAAGGACGGTGGAGAAGCTGGGTTAATGAAAGCCAGGACGACCGAGGAAGTGCCCCCAGGACATATATTTTTCAGCTTAGGTATGGACCTTGCTAAATTTTATTCTTCAGAGGAACTTCAAACACTGAGCAAGAGCGCCAAAATGAGGTCAACATACAGAAGAGTAATCCAGTGCAGGTGGATGCTCTTCCCCAGATGTGGCCACAGTCTCATGTGGACACCAAGTGGAGAGGGGCTGTGGACCATTCAGCTCCATTGTCTCTAAGTTCTCTGAGAAACAGCCAAGTATTTCCAGGGAGATGGTGCTCTGCTACTGCAGAGAGTGCCCATAGCCTGATCCCTAAAGATCTGAGGCTCATCATTCAGCTGCAGTTCTGCCTGCAAGTGGCTTATCTTGCATGCTTGCTGCAAGGTGGGCCCCTGCAGCGCAGCCCTGGTCACTGGACCAAGCCTGGGTGTTGAGCTGTGTGCACATAGTCCTGCTGCAGGATCTGAGGGATATGTGAGCTCACTGACTCCCTGCTAACACAGGCATCTGCTCTGTGCTCTGTTCTGGGGGGTACAGGTACCACTGAACCACCTCCCAAGCAGCAGCACCTCCTCTGACCAACCCGACCTGGTGGAAATCCCAAATTACGATGGGCTCCAGGTGAAAGTATCTTAACACAACCTGGACAATATTTCCTTGAGGTTGCTGAGCTTGTTGCTTATGTCGTCTGTGACCCTGCTGAGTTGTCTAGTGATTAAATCAGGGCTGTTTTACCACGTGTTTCTATTTATTTTCTTGCCTTCTCACATTGTTTCTCCTGGCCCTCCTTCACTGCCCCATTGTCCTCCCACATTCTCTGTCCCTCCTTCTCATGCACCCTTCCCCACGTGGATTGGAAGAGAAAGAAAGAGATGGCCACTTTTTAGGAACAGGTTTGATATTTGTTTGTTCACCTTTAAAACCAGAACATGTTGGAGGTAAAATACTCTTCTTGTAATTCTCTAAGTCTGTAGGAGGAAACAAAAGGAAAAAATAAGACTATAACCTGTGAGAGTATCATGCCATCTGCCTGCTCAGCCCCATGCTCCCCACACTCACGTGTTCAGATGATGCCAGTGGACAGCAGCAAGTGGGACAACAGAGACTTGGTCTCCACCTTTCCTCTGGTCCAAGCAGAGTCCTAACTGTGCAGGTGGGAGGAGTGTGAGAGGCCCTTGGTGTTTCTGATGCTGAATCCAGAGTGCCACCAGCTGCAGGCTGGATGGATGAGTTCACAGATCACCTGAGTTGTTCTTGTGTAACATTTTTCCCAAAGGGTGTTAGGTACTTGAGAGGTGACTCTGCTCTCCTTGGCAAGGACAGGAGTTAATATTAACATCCTTGAAGCTCACCCCAAATTCCTGGGCCAGCCAACCCTTGCTTAACAGAGAGGGATTATTTGTCCTTCTTTACTGTGAGTTTGTCTCGGTGGAGGAAGGTTGTTACGAGTTGCACAGAGGAAAAAGGACATTCTGTACAATACCACTGGGAAGGCTCTTGGCAACTTTTTGGCTGGTATGGATCAGCAACTGATAGAACATGTCTGATGTTACTTACCTCACATTTGGGGGAGGTTAAGGCCTCCTGTGTTCTCACCTAATATTATTTATCACTGATATGAAGCTCTTTTCAATCAAAGATACTTTGCCTGAAGTTTTCTTAAGACTCTTCCAAGTAGTTGAGCAACAATTTGTTCTCGGAATAAACCAATTTGCAGCTGGGGCCTGAAATGCTTTGAAGAAGATGAGTTTATACTTGCAGGCATTCTGCTTTGTGCTTATCTTGATTTGGCCTTGCAGATCTCAGTCCAGATTTATCGCTGAGTGCAGTCTTCAGCTTCAGCAAGGGGAGGGAAAGCACTGTGCTTCCCAACAATGCGTGAATGGATGAGCTCTTGTACAAAATCTTTCTGCTGTGAATTAAACAGAGCTTCTGGACTTGGGAAATGCATGGTCCTATTTCTCCTTTCCATACTCAGGATATAGACAGAAGCTGCTATGAATTATTAATCTTCGTGCTTCAGTTCTGTAAAATGAGATAGTTTGAGGTTGCAACCTCCCTTGGAAAAGTTTAGAAACTCTGGACAACAAACCTGTAGAAGTTCTGTGAGGGTTTTTTTTATTATTTTAGTGCATCTATCACAGTAACCCTGCTATATCTATATTCATGTGGTTCATTTTTCAGTACAACTGCAAAGACTTTCTTTTTTTTGGTCGGCAGCAGGTTGGGATTTGCTTTTCCTGGCTGTCTCCCCTTCAGCCTCCCTTATTAATGCCCTTGCTCTGGCTTTTTTCTCCTGAATTCCCTTGAGTTCAGTCCATTTTTGAACTTCAAATCTAAGAACCGGGAGATCTCTGCTCATTTGCTCGCAGCTCAAATCAAACACAGCCACTCTTCTCCACAAGTTCATCATTGTTAGAGAAATATTGTAAATCATTCTTGTGAATTTTGAGTTTGCTAATGAAGAAAGCAAGACAATGTCTGCTGCTAAATGAGTGTACTCATGGTAAACGGCTCTTGACGGGAATCTGGGGCAGTGAAGTCACATAGCTCTAGTCTGGGTGTGGTCAAAACTGTGAGCAGACATCGGGTTTAGATAAAACAGAGTTCTAGCACTAGTGAGCTTTTATTGAAAGTCAGTAACAGGGATGTTGACCTTATGTTTGGCAAAAGTAGACTACCCAAAACACGTATGCAAGGCAGATGGGGAATGCAATTTAATTAAAAAAGAAAATATTATGATATTCTGAGAACAAAGTGGTAAAATCTTCTGGCTGCGCAGGAATTTCTTTTGAGAAATGGAAGGCACTGAAAGGCGAGGCTGGGAGAGGATGGGATCTGAAACGTCCTTCCTCAGAGGGGAGGAAGAAGGACGATCCCAGGGTATCTGCTGGCAGCAGGGTTATCAGTTACTCCTTGGAGCAGGGATGCCTGGAGAGCTTCCAAGCACATTTTTCCATAGGAGGGTGCCAGCTTGCTGGAGCCCAGGCGTTTCACAGAAGAGGGTTTGATTGCAGCATGATAGTGGCAATGGCTCCCTGCCCTGCTCACCCCCACCTGAGCTGCCCACCTGTGCCTGGCCCTGGGGCTCTCCCCAAGCCCCCGGGTTCTGTGCCAGGAGCTTTGCACTGACTAAACCTCAAGGTACCAGGTGATGCAATGGGGAGGAGGGAGCTGAGCTCGGTACACACGAAAGGTCTTCACCCATCTGTGTTCCCATGCATCTGGATTTCCCTCCATCCCTCAGGGATTTGTAATGAAGACTTAGAGCCTGGGATTGCTGGCTCCCTCTGTTCTTTGTGAGGAGCGAAGCCCTTTGAAGTGCTGCTGCAGTGGGGCAGGTTTTTGGGACCAGGGAAGCCCCACAGGAGGACAGCTGTGCAGTGCTCTCCCAGTGAGAACAATGTGACCCCAGATTCCTGCGGGGTGGGAGAGGGCAGCAGAAACTTCCACTTGTTCCCCTGAGGCCTTGCAACCACGCTCTGCTCACTGCTGTCTGTCTGCTCCTGCCGGCCTTCACCCTGTCCATGGACGAGGCTGCAGCTGCTTCCCGGCCCCACAGAAGCAGGGGGGCAGAAAATGGGTCTGTGTGGGGCAGCCGCAGCCCACGCCAGGCAAATAAACAAACTGGGACTTTCCTGAGGGAGGGAATGCAGCCACGGGGTCTCGCCCTGCTGTGGATCCTCACTACACACGATTGATGCCTCTCTGGGGACTGGAGAAGATTGCTGAGTGGGCAGGGGCTCAGGAAATCAGGCAATTTAAGGGGCTTTTGTGTGGATTGAAGAGGCCCCAGACAGACACCTGCTTCTGAAAATACATGCCAAGGGCACCAGTTGGGTGCAGGATGTGGGAAAGTGTCTGTGAGGTTGAGTCAGTCTGAGGCTGCTGTCAGACTGGGGTCCCTGAGCCACAGGGAGCTGGCAAGGGCACATTTCTGGATGCAGGTACAAGGGTGACCTCCTTGCCTGGCAGAGATGGTCTCTGATGGGTGCTGGAGAGATGCCTCAGCTCAAGGAAGACCTCCCTCTCCTTGGGGCTGTTCAGGTACAGACCTCAGCCCTGCCCAGAGCATCAACCTCCAAGCAGCAAGGTGGCTTCATTCACAGGCTCAGCCCTTCAGGGAAAGATCTCCCAACCTCTGGAAACCTCCACTTCTTGAATGACCTCTGAGAGCTGCAGACAGAGCAGTACAGCCTGCATCCCTGATCCTCCAATCCGTCATCCAGTCCTATGCCAGTGCAAACCCTGCAAGCTGCCTGCACTGACTCTGGGGGTCTGTGGGGACCAGGGGAAGCAGGTCTGTCTGCAGTTTCCAGGCCTTCATTCGTAAATAAGCACCTAGCTGCTATGGTAATGCTTATTTAATTTTGGCTAAGCATTTCTACAGCTGTTCTGGGGGAATCATACTCCTTTATGCTTAATATTAATTCTTGGCTGCTCACAGCTGCTGAAGTGTATTGGCCAGGTACAGTCCTAAGGACAGGTTCTGCTGCCTGGTATGCCACAGCCTTGTGGCCTGTCCCTGCTTTGGACTTCATGGAAAGTACCAGTAGCTCCTCAGACCATTGCACACAGCTTACATCAGACAGCACCAGTACTGATCTGTGCTAGCAAAGCAGGTTGTAAATTGCAGGGTACCTATGGCATTTTAAAAGAAAAAGGATGCTGGTCCATTCCTCAGATAGAGCTGTCTTTTCCTGCCCTCTGCCCAGTCACCCTGTGCCAGAACACATGCTGGGTTTCCTGCCTCGATTATATAGGATTGAATCTCCCCTTGCTCCTCATCCAGGCTTTGAATGACCAGGGTGGGTCAAGGTGCAGAATTCAAGGGGACAGACACTGAACACATGGCACAGACACCTATGACCCCAGGGGTTACAAGCTGCTGGTGTGGGCAGGAGAGTCTCAGGGAACTGGTGGGGATGGTCCTTTCTTTGAAGCAACCATCCGAGCAGAGCTACATTAAAGCTGGTCATAGGAGTCCTGTGCCGTCCACTGCTGCCATTTCTCTTCCTCAGAGGTGTGGGGACACACTAACCATCCCCAAAGACCCCACAGAACCCCCTGCTCCACTCTGCAGCACAGCAGAGTCATATTGGCTCCTCTGCAGCTGAAACTCTCCCAGCAGTGGGATCGATAGACTCCAAGGCTGAAGGGCTGCCAAACCATCCTGCTGCAGCAGGTGGGCCCTGCTGGTGAGGAGGAGCTGCAACGAGTGCTCACAGCTCCCAGTGCTGGCTCTTCTGGTGAGCAGCTGGGAAGATGCTGCTGTTGGCCAAGTGTGATAAAAGTCTTCCTCCAACCTCCTCTGGGCTGGGCTGGGTTGGAAATCCTGGCTTAATTTGCACTAGGGATGAAGGCACTCCGCAAAAAGCAGATTTTAGGGCATGGTGGGCTGAAGTCAACTCTCTGTTGAGGGTTTTGGGGCAGGCTTGGGGGAGCAGCAGGGTGCTCTGCAGCTGGCAGCCTAGTCACAGGCTCAAGGTTGTCATGGGCCCAGTGTGGACTCAGGGGTCACAAACCTTTGTGCCAGGTGAGATGGCACTGGGTCAAACCGTGCTACAGGCCCCAGATGGTGGTGTGTCCAACCATGCTGTGGTTTCCAGCACCTGAGGTGACCCTGGGTCCAAGCATGCCATGAGCCTGAGCTGATGATGGTTCCAGGTTCCAAGCTGGCCAGGGCCCCAAACATTCATGATGATGACCTAACACCATCTCAGGAGTGCAGAGCTTTGCAGAGTTGCTGGGCCTATGCTTGGGCACGCCATCATCTCAGTCCACGGCGTGTTTGGGCCAGCTGTCATCTCAGGGGGGGAAAGGCTTGCAGAACAAACTTTGCATCTCCTGAGGTGATGCTGGGTCCATGGCATGCTAAGATAAGCCCACCTCGACAGGAGCCCGCGTGTGAGTTGTCTCGAGATCTGTTTATAGCTCGGGTTTGTCTCGGAGTTTAAACACTGCAGCGAGGAGTAAACGCAGCGAGCCCCACGCGGGCTTTGTTATGACATTTTGTTGCAGGCAGGAGGCAAGCTCCAGCTCCAATAACAAACACCCAGTGTTATGACACTTTTACCTTTCCAACTATTTATGCAAGCACAAATATTTTATTTTAAGGTTTGAGACGCACCGTTAACATAAAGCAGTCTCATTCCTTTCAGTACGGCCTGGTTCTCATTTGGGGAGCTGTTGTTTAATGAAAAGGTTAATTGTGTTTTATAGGGCTGTATTGCCTGCCTACCAGTTTCTGGCTGGGAAGGAGGTGAGGTGCGGCTGCTGGTGCTTGAGCCAAGTTACGGGCTGTGAACACAGGCAGTTTCTAGGAAGAAAACAAAGTACACGGCAAGAAGTGGCTCAGAAACCAAGGGATTTTGTGGTGCAAATCTGTTTAGGTGCTACAGAATTAATTTCATGTGAATTGATTTCCAACAAGGTGACCCCACGACAACACCAAGTGCACTGGAGGATGAGAAGGGAGTATCAAAGAACAAGGATTGTTTTCTGCTCAGCAGTAAACACACTAAACACACTCAGACTTTCCCTTCCATAGCTGCTACCTACCATGTTAAATCCTGCAAGTATTTTCCTCTCCTGAGGTTGAATTAATTAACTTGAAATTTCTTAACAGCCCATAATGAGCGTGGAGAGCAGAAGGAACTGAAAGTTTAATCTTGACTTGTCAGCAAATTCCTCCTCCAGCAGCTGAAGGAGCAGCAGTCATGCACTTGCATAATGCCCTGGTATGGCCACCGGACTGTTTTGATTAAATGGATTCTGGGGGTTTAGGAAAACTACAAATTTTATAGCTCTGGTGTTCTCTGCAAAAGTGATGTAAAACATCGTAAAGCTGCCAAACCACCACCGTGGTGCAAGGATCCATGCTGGCCTCCTCTGCAGCAGGGACTGTCGGCCCCAGAGAATGCTGTTAAGAAAATAATTGAGATGGAATTAGCGGAATGGCGTGGGGGGGGCGTTTGTGCACTGCAAACCTTTGTTCCCTCTTTCTGAACAATTAATGTCTTTCGATCTGTGCTACTTAGAAGCCACATCTGAATTTGGCCTGGTGTTTGAATTGGACACTGGAGAACCAAGTGTTTCTCTGCAGCAGCATCGCTCACAGCATCAGTAATGGCATCATACCTGAACTTCTCTTCTTCCATTCAAAGAGGTTTAGCACCTGTCTGTATCACAGTACTGACACTTTCTGCCTTCAGAGTGCATTGAAGATGGATCCAGAGGAAAATTACTATCTAAATGGTTTCAGAGTAACTGTTTGGAAGAAGGTGCTATTGGTCCAAAACTTCATGTAGGGAGTCATTCCCTGCCCCATATCCACCCCATGTTACCACCTCACAACTGCCCCAAGCAGCTGTACCCAGCTCCAGCTGCCTGTGAAGGGTGGACTTTTGTCTGGATGTCTCCATCAAGGTGGCAGAAGCATGCTGTGGTTCCCAGGTCAGTCTGTGCCCCCTCAGACCTAACTCAGCTGGCAGAGCTTGCTTTATTTGTTCTCTCAGGGATGGGGTGGTGACCTGGTGCCTTGCAGTAGAAACAGGCTGGAATAGATAGTCTGGCTGTAGGGCTTTAGCAGTTCCCTCTGTTGTAAAACCTCCCAGGGTTTGGGCTGGATGGGAAGCACTGGGAAGGGTGCATCCTCTGCTGGGAGGGATGGTCTGTCTCTGAGCTTTTGGGGAATACTTCATCTTTTGGAAATTTTTGATATATTTTCCTATGTGTTGGAGAGAAAATGTGGCTCAGGGTTTCTTAGGGAAAAACTGAGTTCCTGAAATCAAATCTGTTGCATTAAAATTATAGTTACAATTACAGTCTCTCTTTCTTGAGAACAGTGCCAGAGGGGTGTGCTGAGTATGACTGGTGATTCTAATGGCCAAGACCTGAGAATTTCAACATCCCAGGCCCTGAAGAAAAGTCAAACTCAGAGCAGAAGAGGAAAAAATGGAGCCCTGTTCACTGCCAAAAGGTAATAGGGAGGACAGGCATACACAAAAATGATGTTTTGGTCAGCACTGCCACCAAACTGTTCACTTGAGTCTTTCCTTTTGTTCTTCTTTTTTTTTAATTCCTTCTCCTTGCAGAGAAGGAGCAACATCAAACAGCAGAGCAAACTGTGCTGGAACACTGTTGGGACAAAATGTTCAGTGCTTGTAAGTCACTGGCATGGACGAGGAGGATGTTCTCTGCAGCTCAGCCATGGTCCCAGGCGTGGTCTTGGACCCAGCATCACCCCAGGTCCGTGGCACCCTTGGACCCAGCCCTGTGACAGTGCTGGTCCAAGCACTTTGTAGATCCAGCATCACCTCAGATGGGGACAGGACTCATGTGAGGCAAAAAAAAGGTGCTCTCAATGAAACTGGTGGAAAAAATATAGAATCAAAATACTGTTAAATGTCTCTAATGTATACGTGCAAGTTCTTTAAACCTGAAGGTTTAATTGATATTTTTTCTTCAAATAACGGACTAATGTCAAGTAATTTAAGCCATTTTACAGCAAAGGCAATCGAATAATTGCTAATGGCTTTCAGCTGAATGTGTTTAAAGTCAGGTCACAAATCTGAGCTGATTTAAAGAACATCGGCATTCCTTTCTCTTGAAAAAGAACTAGGCAACAATGGCAATTAGAAGGTGGGATTCAAAGGAAGGTTGGAATTTGAGTATGAGCCTTGGCAGAGCAAGAGGAAAAGAACTGACTTGATGAAGAAAAATTGTGACCAACTATCCTGTGGAGTAATTGAGGAGAGAAAAAAAACTCCTGAAGTTTTCCCATTAAAAATTTGAATTTTCTTAATGTGCATTATAGGGTGAAATAAGGTTTTTTTCTGTGGAGATCAGCCTGGTGCAAGATATCATGGGCTGTGGTTGCACCTTTCATCCATTCCCAGGCTGGAAAATGATCTGGATGTGGGATGGATGGGCACTTTCGCTGGAAGATCCCATGGGGACATCGTGGCATGGAGAGCAGTGCAGACTGGCAGGGGAGCACTGCCACAGGCTGTGTGTCTAGGGGTGGTCAGAGGATGAAGATTTAAAATAACCCCCAAGCTCAGGAGAAATACCCCCAAATATTTGCCTGGGTGTTCTCAGAGCAAATAAACCCCGAGCTTTTACAAGGAACAATTTATTGATACTGCAGGCAAGCTGGGACTGCATGCCCAAGTTGCTGTTGGGGCAAGTCATTGTTGTGTTTGTTTTCCTGCTGCTGGCTCAGGAATTTGTTGGCTTTGGGAGCTGGCAGGTGCCTGTCCTCACGTTGCTGCACGTGTGTCACCCAGCACTGAGCACTGCCACATCTGCTGCCTGCCCTTGTCTCTGCCACGGGGGCTCATCCTGCTGCTGGGGAAGGCATTCAGGCTTTGCAGCAGGCAGATCGGTGCACAGCATCCCTAACACTGCTCTAAAGAATAATTCCAAGATGTAACATGTGCCCAGCCTGGGGTTTGAGGGGTAATTCAGTAGAGTCATACCCACCTCAGCTGCAGTTGTCTCCTGAAGCTAATGAGGATTTCAGTTTCAGTGACATCTTACAGTAGTGGCCACCATGTCCCAGTGATGAGACTGAACAAATCTGTGCCTTTTGCTGTTCTCTGGACTGGTCTTGCTCTGGTAATTCTGGAGTCACAGGAGGAGGAAGACAGGAATTCCTCATCAGCTTTCTTCAAATAATAGAAAGTGGATTGCTTTGTCTTCTCCTTCTTTGTTTCCTTTTAAGGTAACAGGTTCTGGCTCTCCGGAGGGGAACTTAATTCTTACCACAGTATTTGTTCAGCTTCTCTGAATCCTTCTTTGCCCTGTGTCCTCCAGGGATGGAGTGTCCTGTGGCAGAGTTGCACATCCCTTCTGAATTGCTCTCCTGGATGGAGATCACAGCAGGGTGTTAACCACTCAGCTGAGCTCTTCCCTGTCTCTCTGCTGCTGTGGGTCACTCTGTGGGCACATTTCAGTGTGAGCAGCACTGCCTCTCTGAGCACCGAACTTTGGTTGCTGTTGCTCTGTTTAGCATAAGGAGAGAGTCCTGCATCTGGAGCGTGGCTATTTGGAAGGTTTTAAACATCCTGGCCTGCCTTCTGCTGTAATTTCGCTCTTTTCTTCTGCCAGCCACCACATGTGGCATGTGGAGGTGTGATCTGTTAGCACAAACTTGCACTGAGCTTTGTCAGCATCACCCAGGATGTGTTGTGGGCAGTTATTATGTGACTTGCAGGCCTAGGACTTCATCCTGGCAGTTCAGCAGTGCTCACGAAGCATCCTTGCAGCCCTTCATGGCAGTTCTCATGGGCTTTCCTTCTGCTTTATGGCTCCTGGCAGGAGATCCCTCCTCACCAGATCCCTTCTGTTCAGTGTCCCAACTGAGGCAACCTTCATTAAGGTCTTCTTCCCTGCAGATTCCCTCCTGGATGCTCCTGTTCTCCATCAGACTTTGGCAGCCTTCATCCTGATGGCATTGGGGTGACTTCTCCTCTGAAGTCCTGGCTACTCTTCATCCTCTTTCCCTGGTCCTTTACTTGCTCCCCAGGGCTCTCAGGGCATGAGATAAAGGGAAGCCAAAGGGCAAACAAAGCTACCAGTGCACTTTTATCATCCTTTTGCCTAGGAAAAGGGGTGGGTCTTGCTTTTTGCTGTTTTCTTTCCTGTCACCCAATTTTCCAGTGCAGTCTAACATGGGAACTGTTAAGCAGTGTAAATAGCAAACAGCTTCATGTCCCTAAGCACTTCCAGATGCCCGAGCAGGTAATGCTTTGAAATGTGTTTTAAATGAGTGCTGAGTTTTGACCTGCAGGATAAATGCTGGCTGGCATGACACAAATAATACCAATCTTGAAAATTATCTCAAATTATCCCCACTGGTCGTAATGGTGGTAACAGCTCAGGGACTGCCCCTCAGAGGTTGATTTCCTGCCAGGATCCTGTAGAGCCCTGCAGTGACTGTCACCATCTTGTACCTTGAATTACCATGTCTCTGCTAATTGTCCCTGTTTCCTCAGGAGGTCTAAACAAAAAACCAATTTTTAATTTATTATCTGTTCACATATCCATGATCAGCCATGCCCAATCTCTGTCCTCCTGCACTGGTCCTAAGGAGCTGAGCGCTGCACGTTCAGCATTGCTCATGCAGAGCTTTTTCCTTTGCTTGACTTTCCTCATGCAGGGATTTTGCAGCTGATCCCTGCAGGAGAGAGGTGTTCTTTTCCCTCCTCTCCCTCTCATTACAAACCTCTTTTTTTGAGGAGGATGGTGCTTGTCTTACTGCAAGAACAGCATTACAAAGCAGTAATAAATCAATATGCTTACATATCTCCCTTACAACTGTAGGCTCCAAACAGCTGAGATAGCCCCAGCACATTGAGGGACATAATTAGGACAGGTTGTGTTTTGTGTCCTTTTAGGAAGAAGATTCTTTGTAACCTCTCACACTTGAATATATTCTGTAAATCAGAGAAGATCAAACACCATTATCAAACTGGTGTTCTCACAGATGTGAGAATATTCTTTTTGCTTAGGAAGTGGCAGGGAGGGGGTGGAAGTGAAAACCTGGATTCTACTCCTGGATCCTTCAGGAGGACTTCTTGTCCTTTAGAAATCTTGGCATCAAAGCCTGGCCCAAATCCAATGAGCTCATGAGAGACAATTTCTATAGAAGTTTTCATTATTTATATGCTCTCTGTGTTTATTTTTCCTTTTATTTTTTTCTGCTGAGAATGGAGATTTCATGATGCACAGGAGAGAAATTTATAGGCAAAAAACCTCAGGTCTGTGTGTGGGATAAACCAGTGAGCTGGACTATACACTACAGTATTGCAGAGCAAAATCAAATTATATTTCTAGTAACTGTTTACAAATGCTTGCTTCTTCAAAAATGTCTTCTATATGTGAACAAGGAATTAACCTACCAGCTTAAAATTACTATGAGAGGGATTGCTTTGCTTTGTACTGAATGACAACAAACATCCAACAGAATTTTAGAGACTTTACTTCCTCTGGCTGTTAAAATTTAAAGTTTAATACTAAAATAAAACATTAAATGAGTTATTCTCTCTTAACTGCATTCTGTCTGCTCCCACTTTCTCCTGCAATAGCTGTAGGAGACCTTCCCTAATCTTTCCAATTAACTCGGTATTTCCTGCAAGGCTGACACTGAAGAGGCTAAGAAAGGAGTGTAAAGCGAGGAAAGACATCTGTCAACTATTGGAAATACTTTCCGTGTTAGAAATTGAAGGGAGCCCACACTGAAGCCAGATGATCCAAGGAGAACAATTGCAGTGTTGGCTTGACAAGAATGTGGGTGATTTGTTATAGCTGTCCTCGCAGTAGGCACCTGGCTGTCATGTTCATATGAGAATACCTTGGAGATATGCTAAACACATATCCTGTTCCAATCAGGAGTGTTGAAGGGCCAGAGCAGGCAGGGTTTGACTTGCATTTTCTGAAAGACATAAATTATCATTTGTTCCTAGATCTCCATCTTTTCAAATTCCTTCTCATTCCTCTCTGCTGTCCCATAACTATTTCAAAGCAAGCTATGAGGGTTTGTGTGTTGGGTAGGGAACTGAAAGTGTGTGTTTTACCAACTGTGGAGGCTCCTGACCCTTTTTGGGGGTAAGGCTGTGTGCAGAAGGGTTTTGGTGGTCTGTTTTGACTATGAGCTTTATATAATAGGTCAGCAGAGACCCATTTTAGTAATGCTGCAGAAAAAAAAAGAAACACTTTCTGGAGAGGAGAGACCCAGTTTTTCAGCTGATCTGACACATAAACTCTTGGACTGTTGTCTGCTTGGTTTACTTTTTGATTCACCCTGAAGTCTGAAAATGGCTCCAGTGTAACTTGAAAATGAGCTGGAACAACAGTTTGTGTTTGTGAGCCAGGACACATTTTAATAGGGGAAAGGCACTGCAGATTTCCACGGCTCTCCTACTTCTGTCCTCCTTGCCCAAAGTAAATTAATTCTAGATGCAGCGAGTAGAACCAGCTTCATCCTTAAAAAAGAAGAAGCAATTTCACTGTGATAGTTCCTGCATCACTTGATGTACTCCTCCTTTCCCTGGTCTCATCAAAGCCCAGCTTGTCAGCAGTTCCTCTGCACCCCCATCTCAAAAAGAAGCCTATGAAACACTTGAGTCATGGCCCCACTAGTTTGTAATTTCACTGTTGTGTTCTCCTGCACTTCATCTTCCTCATTGTGCCAGGCTCCAGGAAAACAGAGGAAACTTCTGTGAACAGCTGGATTAGTTTTAAGGGCAGAGAGTATCATAAGATCAACAA
The DNA here is from genome assembly GCA_013400515.1 of Erpornis zantholeuca. NCBI lineage: Eukaryota > Metazoa > Chordata > Aves > Passeriformes > Timaliidae > Erpornis > Erpornis zantholeuca. The sequence goes on from VZTN01028712.1 coordinate 1,003,382, forward strand.
GTGGAAGTTTACATTTCATGAATCATGGGATTTACCAGTCACACTGGCAATGAGCCCAATAACTCTTATTCCAAAATGGCCTGCCAGTGGAGATGTCAAGAGAAGGAGACTGTTAGTAGCTCCTTTGTTATCTTTGTGCTTAGTCATGATGCTTGAATGGAGGATGTTCATTTCTAACACAAATTCACACCAGTCCTTCCTTCCTGAATTTTGACAGGGGATGTTACTGTGGAGTGAGAAAAGGAGAACTGTGGAGGTCGCTGCTGCATGTTTAGATCAACTTGTGCTCTGGATCTCATGGAGAAAGAACAGCATTGCCTGAGGGTGCCCAGCAGCAATTCCAGCCTGAGTGCACACTGATCCAGGATTATCCCTGAAAGCACCACACCTCTGTAGTTGTGTCCTCCCCTGCTGACTCAAACACAGAGGGACCTATTTTAAGTAGAAACCTTCTATGAAGACTGATCAACATGTTCTCCTTCGAAGGGCCAAACCTCTGTCATCTTCTGGGCATTTTCCCTCTTGAGCTGTTTCTCTCTCCCTGGCTTTTGAGAGTGATGGACCCAGCAAGGAGAGGAACTGGTGCAAGGCTTGTGTCAATGCACTGTAGGTGATGCTGAGCAGGAAATCTGCTCCGGCCCATGCCTGGACAGGGCTTCTTGTCCATCATGAGTGATAGACCAGTCCAACTGCATAATTTGTCTTACAAATATTTCACTTCTTCCTTTGAGCGTTGCTTCCCTTCAGCCACAGTTGGTTATGCTGACCTGTACTGTTTGGTGGGACACCCTGGCCATCACTGCTTCCAGCCCCTGCCTCCATCCTCGGGATCAAAACTCCTCCCTGCCTTGCACGTCCAAGTCCAGCCTCATGACATATGTGCTATTTGCAGAAAATGTTTGTCAAGGCCAGGTGGTTGAAAGTAAAAATGCCAACAGATCTGCCTTTTGTAACCATGCAAGCAGCTTGTTAAAATTAGTCACAGGCTAAGCTGCAGTCCATCTGTGCTGTCAGCCTTCCAGAGGGCCATCGATCCCGACGGGAGCTGTGCTCCAACACCCATCTCTGGGGCTGCACCAGCGGAATGACTGCTGCAGTCGTTCCCAAAGCCTTTACCCCTCCTCCAGTTCACAAATCTTTGTCCAAATTTAGCCACGAGCCTCCTTCAAAATGCAAAAACACTCGTGTGTCCTGAGTTTCAGATAGCGGCAGACAGAGCATCCCAAAACAAAACCTGGGAAATCTCGACGCTGGCATTTGCTTGAGAAGAATTTGTACTTGGCTGCTCTGAGAACATTTTTGTTTTTCACTTTATTGAGCAAGGACTGTGATTTCCAAGGCTCCTTGGGGAGTGAGATACCTAGATCTCATTGGAGGATTTATTAAAGGTGTGCTCACCTCCCATTTTCTGCTTGTAAAACTGAAAAGCAAAATTCCTCCTTGCTGTTGTACAGCTGTCTATGGGAAAGCACTGAGTCAGCTGGTAATTAACAGCGGTCCCTGGTGTTGAGCAGGAACCATCTGTCCCCACTTTCTGTGCAGCACCCAGCACCAAGAACCTTTGGGAACTGCACCCCAGTGATCTCAGCATGTGGGGTGGAGATGGCAGGGTCGTGCCTCAAACCCTCCGCTTCCCCACTGGGGGCTGCCTTTGATGCACATCCAAAAATACAGCTTGGATTGGCTTCTTCAGATCCATCCTGCTTAACTGCTCTGTCAACATACCCCTCTGTACAAACACATTGCAGTTTGCATGTCTATCCTGGAGCCAAGGGTCTTGTATTTCTTCCCATCCTAACTCTGAAGATTTCTCCTGAAATGCTGTGAACGATGCTGTGCTCACTCTGTCCTGCATTCCTGCTCCCACCTGTGGGCACCTGGCCCCAGCCTGCTCAGCTTGGGAATTGCTGCTCCTTCTCCCAAAGCACAGAAACATGAGGGGTTTGTTCTCCCACCCTTAAAACAGGAGTTCTCATGAGTTTGACCAAGATTTTTCTCATCACCACCAGCAACAGACCTAGCAGCCCAGCCTGGCTGGGGAAGGGGCGCACATTGCTCTGGCTTTGCCTGTTTCTGAGCACGTTTGGTGCTGACTTCTAGGCATTTTGCACACAATTCCCTGCCTGTGAGAGCCCGTTGCTGTGCTGGGAGGCCATGAACACAGAACCTTTGTGCTCAGGGTATTATGCTTTTCCTGCACACATGCTCTCTGCTCACACACGCTGTCTGGCCAGCCCTCCGAGCTGGGTCTCTCACATTCCATGCTTTCCTATGGAATTTGGATTCAAATGTGAAAATTCTCTGCCACACAATAAAAGTGGCATTTCCATGCCCTTTAGCACATCAGTCTTTTCTTGTGAATAGAGCCCTGAGTTCTTTGGCTTTTGCCATATGGAACAATCGATCCCTTCAGTTCACTTGCCAACAGTAATCGGTTTCTTCTAGCCATAAATTTTAACCATTCTTCCCCCCCCCCCCCCCTTTTTGGGGGGGCATGGGGGCAAATAAAGGAATAAAAAGAGGCAGCCATAAAGTAGGCAGCCATTACTAGTCAGATCTCAGTCTGGGAAAGAAGCAAATCAAATATCAACCTGGATCTTACCTGTTGCTCTTTGCTCATAGCTATCAGGACAGGTTGCTCTACGATGGCTTCCACTGCCAAGGTTCCTGCTTCCTCTGTAATAAGGCCATGTGGAGCTTTCCTGTATTTAAACTAATGGAATAACCAGTTTGAAGCACCCTGTGGACTTTAGGATTGCTGGTAAATTCAGGTGATAGAATCTAAGTGGGCAAAACAACTGGAAGTAAATTTTTTAGGATGGAAGTTTTGTACTCATCACTTTTCTATCCGGTGTCATTATTTGTTTGCCTGTTCTCTGCCTTGCATTGACAGGCTGTGCTTGCACATTTTAGCCAGGCTTTCCTTTTCTGTTCACTGCAGTCTCTGCTCCAGAGCTCCTTGTACTGCTTGATCACAGTGAGCTGCTGGTTTCCTGCTGGGTGGCACTGGAGGGGCTCTCCAGAGTGTCATGGCATCCTAATGCCAATCCCTGCAAAATCTCCCTCTCCTCCCCCGTCCTGGGGACCACGTGTGTTTTGCTTTCCTTCTGTCTGCAGCTGAGGCAGAAAGAGATGGGAAATGCCAAGGAAAACAGTTCTCCTCTCCCCTCTAAAACAAGTGCTACAGAGTTTACTTTATAGGCTAAACCTAGAGTGTGTCTTGAGAACAGGTTTATTTGAAATAAATTTGTCCTGGAGGCAGATTTTCTATCCATATGGCCTAGTAAGAGCTGTTTCACACTTCTCTGGTGGTTTACAGTAAACTGGGAACACCTGCCTCTGCTGGGCTTGGAAAGGGCTGAGCAGCTTAGAAATTGTTGATAAAATTGTTCTGTAAGGGGACTTGATATTACTGAGTTTCCTTCCTCTGCCTGCTCAGTATCCTCCATGCTGCTGGTATCAGAGAAGGAGGGTGGGGGCCTCTGTTGTGAGCAGCTTATAAGAGGAAACACATCAGATGTAGAGTCCAATCCCTTGGAGTTACAAAAGAAAATGTCCTGCTGCTCTGGGAGGGAGCAACATCCCATTTGAGACCAACCTGTGCCTCTGCAGCTGCTGCTGCCTCTCCAGTGACAACCAGGAGACATTAACTGGATATGTGATGGAGCCTGGGCACGCTGGGTGACTTGCAGAGAACAGAACACCCTCCTGCAGAAAGAGCTGCTCTTTCCCCTGCAGCTGAGGATCTGCAGACATTTACTTTCTCCCCAGCAGGACTCAGATTCCTACAAAGTTCTTCCAAAGCTGATGTCATCTGGGCAGAGACCTGCCAGATTTTCTGACCCCTCTGACATGCTCCCAATATCCACATTCCCTGGGGACCCTGTGAGATGACGTGTGCCAAGGCCAAAGGCCGTAGGGCTGCTGGCTCCCAAGCAGGCACTTGGCTCACAGGCTGCCCCAGGAGAACCAGCCCCAAAATCCAGTTTCTTCCCCAGCCTGGCTAAATCACTCCCAATGAAACCACTTTTTTTCTCTAATAACCCTCTATGACTACATTTTGATTTTGGAGAGGGCTTAGGTTCCTTTCCACCATCCCCACTGAGGATTGGAAAGAAATAGGTGTATTTTAAACACCCCAGCTTTGGCAGAATCAGCTTTTCCAGTGCTGTCCCTGTTTGTACACCAGGTGCCAACATCCAACTGCAGTAAAACCACAATGTCACCTTGTTTCCATCAGCTCAGTATGGGACCTTTTTCTAAAATATTGGATAAACCAGGACCACCAAGGAGATCTGTGGTCACATGTCATTAGATGTTTTCTCTTGGGGAGTAGCCATTTCAGTGCCTTGCATATCCATGGATCTTTTCTTCCACCTTAGATATTGTGCTGGTGCTTGTAGTAAAGTTGGATGTCCCCCAAAGTCCCCCCTGTGTGTCACCAGCCACACTTAAAAGAGGTGGATGGTTCTGGAACACAAATGTGAAGCAGCTGGACCAGACGAGGACAAGTCTGAAAAGCATTGCCTGAGGCTGGGCTCATCTCTGAGGCATTGCATTCCCAAAAACTGTGGTGTTTGTGTGGACATTTCATGCACTAAAGCAGAATTTGAGACACTGTTTCAGAATCTTGTTCCAGATCTTGACAGGTTGGAGCCACCTGGGCTGAGCGATGGTTTTCCACCTTCAGGTGCACAAAGTTTGGAGCATGGTCTTGAATCAAGATGAGCTTTTTTTAGTCCATACCAGGCATCTGCCTGTGTGTGAGGCTTTTGACTGTGTTTGTGCAGTGTCTGGTTTGAGTAGAGACCTGCTCAGATGGATCACCAAAATACTGCTGGCACCCGGAGAAGATTAACAAACTCAAGGAAAGGCCAGAAATAATTTATACAGTCCCTATTCACATTCTTGTCATGACCAGTTAAAAGAAATAAATATACATAACAGTCAGTCCACCACAACGGAACACAGTTGTATTATCTGCTCCACTTTCTGATTTATTTGTTAAAGTAGAGCAGTGCACATAATGCTCTGCACAACTCAGAGCTGCTCTTTCACAGGCAGCAGAAATGCTTACACATTCCAGTAGTTAAATGATGCAATATCCAGGTGGATATTTAATGGCCCATGACAAATCTGGAATGACACAGCAGACACCATAAATATCTTCACTCGAACAGATAGAACAAAACCTTTTTTATGAAGGCTGTTCTGAATATTTTCCACGTGCTGGCCATGTTTTTAGAATACCCTTTAAGAACAGTCTGGGGAATCGTCCCTGTCCTCCTTGCAGCCTGGTGCATTCTGAGCTTTTCAGGATGTGGAGCCAGTGGTACTGCAAGAATGGAGCCCTTTCCTGCACCAGAGATACTTGTTGGCATGTCTTTACAGTCAGGAAAAACAGCAGAATTTCATTCATGTGAATGTGCCCGGTTTGTTCAGGGAAACTCCTCGGGTTTATGTGCCTTTATGGGGTTTTTTTCATAATCTTGGAGATTTTTTAAGCAAATGCTGTCTCGGTTGGGGTAAGGTGTTTCAGGATGTCCAGTCTGGCAGTCACTCGTGGCACTGCTGTGGCTGCTCCTGTGTCACCAGTGTCCCTCAGCAAGAAGATGTTGTCCTGCAGGTGCAAGAAAGACATGGACAGTGCCCAAACTGATGTGCCTGAGCACCTTCTCTGAGTCTTGTTTCCATCAGGTTACATACAGGATGCTGCAAGGGAGCTGGCAGATCCTTGAAGAGAAGGACAGATTTAAAATTAGGTTTTGGAAGATGTCGAGCTCTTGTGAACTGAGGCTGAGATTGCTGAGTCTTTAATATTTCTACTAAAGCTTTTTAAAAATCCTCATGCTTCATTCTGTCATCCTTCAGGTTTGAGTGTATTTCAGAATTTAAAAAACAGAAATTTTTTTAAAAAATAAGCCAGAGGAAACCAAAAGTGACACAGACTATTTTGTTTTGATGAAAAACCCTGTTATGTGTTGAAGACTTCATCTGAAGTTTTTTCAAAGCGTAGGGAGGAGATGGAAGTGTTTTCCTGAAACATTCCTCTTGGTTTAAGATTAATAGGTATATTTAATTTATTTTGCTTAGCCACTCATTGACTTTAAAAATTTTTGTTTTTCTTGACTCTCTTTCTGAAGCAGTGTCATGTCATCCTCTCTTTGATACTTAAATGATGGAGATACTATCCCCGAGCAGGTGCAGCCCCCCAGCACTGGCACAAACAGACAGCAGCTGGGTTGTTGTGAAGTACAACTGAAAATTTGGACCTTAAAAAGGCAAAATAGTGCATGAAGGGCAGAGCAGGGTGAGGGCTCATAGTGACCCAGTCCTGCTGGCCACAATTGCCAGGGCAGAACTGTGATGGTCCCCGGGAGCTGCTAAAGGGATGGAGCTTGGTGAATTCCCGGAATACACCTTGAACAAAGGAAGGTTTTGGCATTGCTTTGCATAGGATCTGATCCCTCCTGGAGTGCAGAGCCCATATGTTACCCATCCCAAACAGGCTATAAAGATCCAGAAGGACATATCTATTGCTGCTGTCCTTGTTTATGGGCCTTTTTGGTGTACTTCTTTCCAAACATTTAGAAAGCAGTAGGATTTCAGGACTGGTATGGGTGTGGAGTCAGCTACTGAGCCCAGTGGAAACACCACTGTCCCTTAGGGACAATTAGGTTTGGACAACCAGGTATTAATTAATCCATTAAGTTCAACAGCCCATGCTGCTATGAGGTACCTCAGAGCCATTTTTCAAGCTAGGCAAGTCTGAAATACAGTACACTCAGCTTAGTGGACTACACACAACTCCAGGCCTGCACACACCTCGCCTCTCTAGAAACACTCTTTATTCTTTTAACTGCTTCCTTTATTCATAAACAGTGAAGAACTTGTCAATTTGTCACAGTCTCTATGTGCCCTTCTCCTCCCTGCAGTTAAATCCTTGTTATAGGCTAACACAACTGATCTTTATCTGTTCTTAACCACTTACCCTTTCTGCTGTTTTGCAGTCGCTTTTCCTGATACTGATGTTTATTTCTGTTTAATCTCTGGTGTCAAAGCACTAGAAATCTCTCTTGGTCTTGAGTTATGGGATACTTGTCTCTACCACAAATTAATGAATGATGTAATCACATTGTAGTTGTATCTTGAAATAGCTGGGAAATACCTCTGCAGTGCTCTCCAGACAGGCCCACGTTGCATTTGCTCTGCAAAAACCACGTGCTCAGGCCAAGCATCCATGGGAGACCCTCTCAGATGCACATGTGGACACAGAATCCCAGAATGGGGCAGTTGGAAGGGACCTCAGTGGCTCATCAGATCCAAGCTCTCTGCTCAAGCGGGGTTGTCTCAGAGCACATGGCCCAGGACTGCATCCAGATGGATCTGGAATACCTTCAGTGTAATTGCTCCATCCAGTCAGGGTCTCCTGACTGCTCCAGCTGCTCCCAGTGGGGTGCTGGGTTTGTCCCAGGAGTGGCTCTGTCCAGTGCCAGATTCCCATTTGGAGAAATGGAGAAAATATCCTGGCCAGAGCTCAGCCTCCCCAGCAGCAGTATTTTCCTTCTCATGGCTTTGAACTTGCAAACTCCTCTCTCCTCCGGCAAACTTTAATGTTTCACTCTATTGTATGGAAATATTTGTGTTGCTCTGTGAAACATTGAGGATTCTTTTATTTTTTTTTTGTAAACGTAGACAAAACAACTCTGTTTTCCATGAGCTCATTCTACGAAACATGAGACACATTTCAAGTGTTTTCCCCCCAAGATTTAGACTGTAGCAGATGCTTGCTTGGAAAATTTAAGCCCCAATAGTTGAATTTTGGCAACAGCAACTGAAAAACCAGTGTCTTGTCACTGAAAGCATCTGACAACCGTAACCATTGAAAAGTGCAACATAAAATAAACGCAGGGAAATCATTTAGTGTGCAGGGGAGGCTGTGCAGATGAATGAATGGGGAAGGATATCTTCAGGCATGTGGTTTTCTCTTTGATTTTGGACTGTGTCTCCCACTGGCCATTGGGGCTGGGGACCACTGGGACAGCCCAGCTGCAACCAAGCCACGCTCTTGTTATTCAGGGAAGTGTTAGCAGAGCTCACAGTGACACACAGCCCCGGCCTTGGCTTGGCCAGCATCCTGTGTGCTCCATCTCTGCTGGGGTAGCAGCCGCTGGCTTCTCCTCATCTTCCTTACAAACATCATGTCCCACAAACGCAGCCAAGCTGCAGGTGTGGAGTTGTCCATGTGCAGGGGCTGCAGCAGTGGCAGGCTGGGCACTGGAAGAGGCTGACCCCAGCCAGGGGAGACCTTCTGGAGTGTGGTTTGACACGGACTTACCTTATTTAAACACATCTAGGAGAGATGCTCAGACTTTCCAGGACCCTCTGGACCAGCACTAAGGCATCAAGGGAGCATCAAGGCATCCTGGCTGGACCTAATTTTAGTTTAGAAGCTTTTTCTATTACCCCAACTTCACTGATGATTTCCTTTGCTCATCTTAGTGGGTTTTTTTTTCTCCCCTTTCCTCACTGGTGAGAGTGTGGCCCCTTCCCAGGACATGTCTGCCTGGCTGGGAAGACTTGAATTTCCATTAATAATGTCCATGATGTGTTTGTCAGGTTCAGTACCCAATTCTTGCTTTGTAGTCCCAAAGTGTTAAAGTTCACATGTTATATTGGACATCAAGAGAAAATTGCCTAAGCAGTTGGTGGATAATTGTGTTTCTTATATTTTCATGTTTTCCTTGTGTAGAAAAGATTTTTTTGGTGAAAGAACCTCTGCATTTTTATCTAGTTTTCCTCCCACTGTGATGGAGCTGTACTCTCATTACTCATTCAGTTTTTATCTTTTATGGCAATGAATTTAGGGGGTTTTTGGTCATGAACACATTTGTTCTGTTTTTGCCCTGATTAGCTCACATTTTCTTTTCCTTCTCTTCCTGAAAGAACATCTTTTCCTAGAAAAAAGGTCATGCGTTTATCTTTAAGGCATTTGTTTGTAAACCATTTTGTAGCAGGCCTTTGTACTTAATTCAGAGGAAAAATCCCCAGGATCTCCAGGAGATGTTTGCAATTTGACCACAAAATGGGATCCTGTGTGCAGCAGTTGTTAGGACCTTTCCGTGGGTCAGACCAAAGCTTAGCCCTGCCTCATGTTTGGGACTATGGAGCAGGTGCTGAGAGAAAAAACCCAAGAACAAAGCAAAAGGGTCCTGATCCCACCCTCAGCATTGTTTGGATCTACAGCATTTGATGGCTTGGGGACTTCTCCCACCAGAGGTTGCCTGTTGGTATTTAATGTCCATGTCTCTAATCCCAGTTAAACACTGTGTTTAGTAACATTTGTCTGCGTGGTGGCTCACAAAGCCTTCTGTAAGTGGCTTTTTTATTTTCGTTAGCAAAATACTTTTGGGTTCCATAAAACATTTCCCTTAAAAAAACAAACAGAACAAATCTTGGTAATCTATCAAATTTAGGGCTGTAAAAATCACAGCCATTCCCAAGCCAACCCCATTGTCTTGGGCTCAGCTCAGATTCTCCGACAGTTTTCCTGTGGGAGTTTTCCTGCAGGGATTTCCTGGGGCACCAGGCCTGCCCCAAAACTGTGACTTCTCCATGCAGGAGTGATTCTACACGTGCAAAACCTCCACGGGGTGGAGTCACTTCCACAGTGCTTTGCTGGAACTTTTCCAAGAAAACTGATTTTTCCAGGAGCTCTTTGTATTGCCCTGAGTCGAAGGCACTGCTGTTATTTGCAGTGCTCTGGGTGTTCTTTGAGTGACTGTGCTGCTCACGACCCTGCCCAGGACTGCCCTGCTCAAGGGCTTGTCCTTGTCACTGCACAGACCATCGCTGCATCCTGCTCTGTCCAATGCCAGATTCCCATCTGGAGAAATGGAGAAAATGTCCTGGCCAGCACTCAGCCTCCCCAGCAGAGGTGTTTTCCTTCTCATGGCTTTGAACTTGCAAACTCCTCTCTCCTCTGGCAAACTTTAATGTTCCACTCTATTGTATGGAAATGTATTCTTGTGCTGGAGAGAGAGGAAGAGTGTCTGTCCCTCTGCCCTTCCTGGTGTCTCCAGGGGCATTCTTAGAGGGAGACAAACTCCTTTTCAGGTGCATGCACAACCCAGGTTGCTCTTTATAGCATTATTTTCCAGATTGGGATTAATTTCTCCTTGATGCGTCAGGTGGTATTCCTCTCCCAGGCAAATTCATAGAATCGTTTAGTTTGGAAAAGACCTCTAAGATCGAGTCCAACATTAGTCTAACACTTCCTTCTGGTTTTGACTCTTCCCCCTGCATCTTTACTCTCCCTTCAAGCAGTTTAGTTTCCAGGGTGAATTTTTGGAGTAGTTTCTCTGCTGTTTCGTTTCTTGACTGATAACCCTGGATAAACCTGACCTTTACCACAGCCAAAATCTCTGTACTCCTCTTCTACCTTCCCCCTGTGGTTCTGCACACTTGGCACAACTTTTCTCATGGCTGTAGGTCTCCAAATGAGTGACTCCTTGGGACTGTCCCATATCTGGAAACCCAGCCCCAGCCTCAAAGGCTGTCCACGAACATCTGGGAATCAGGCAAGGAGCAGGATGCAGTCCTACTCATCTGTCTGAACCCGATGGGATTTGAAAGTGCTCTGACGTCCTCTGCATCTGTCTGTCCATCCCCAGCTCGAATGCAGCATGGAGCCAAAAAACTCTGCTCTGAGCACTTGGGCAAGAGCCTCTTTTAGGAATTTGCCTGGGTGCCTTGGCAGTGGAGGTTGTTTTCCAACCCTAAGCAAGCCATCAGGGCAACAGATGATGTTTACTTCATGTGACATAATACTCAAGTCAAATATTATTTAGTAGCGCTTGCTTTCATGTCCTGACAACTCTGAAAATGCCTTTGTATGACAAAAAGCTGTCGAGCAACTTTCTGCAGCTTTGTCTTATTTTGTATGTAGAGAGAATATTTGTCTTTTCTTTGGCCAAGTCAGACTGATCCCAGCAGAGCTACATCAGGTCAGACTGAAGCCTTTTGCCCTCAGTTTTACTGGCACAAGTTTATCACATCCCTCAAAAGAGACTGGAAAGGGCTCTGGTGGGTTTTGAACTGGATTTAAGGTCTGCTAGAGCACTTGGTGAAGTGGGAGGGGTGGCAGGAAAAAACCTCAGATTATGACCCAAAAAATGTGTCAGTGCTTCCCAGCTGTGTTCAGATGTTTGGGCTGAGGTTCCTGCTCCTACTGACATCCTTCACAGGGCACCAGTGCCCTTGTGCCAGGTCAGGATTACATAAATATCTGGTGCAGATGAGCACTGAGAGACACCATCACTTTCTTGCAGCAGTGGCTGGTTTATCAACCTCTGGTAAACCAAATTTTCACAATGAAACCACACATTTTAAGGACGTGACCTGGCATCTTACAATATCACAAGTTGACTGAATTTATAGAGCCTTTCCTGCTAAAGGTTTATGGATCCAACAAACCAAACACCCTGGCAGTGTAGTAGCCGTGATGTAATGGATGTACTATTTAATTTTTATGGTGTGCTTAAACATATTTTACTGTCATGTTCACTGCAGCAAGCAAACACTATCTGCCTTAATGAAGATATTTATCTGGAGATGGTATTTCAGGTGGCTGAGGCTGCCAGAGGGAAGTGTGTCTGTTGTTCAGCCACGACAGACTTCCTCAGCCAACAAAGTTCCCACGAACAAGGAGCAAATATACAAAGATTTTGTTAAAATTTTTGTTGATAAGGGAAAATATTACTCCTAGCATGCCTTCTAGCAGCACCCAGAGGACCTGGCTGAGCTCAGGCTCTCTGCTCTGTGCCAAATGCTCTCCCAAATCTCTGTGAGAAAAACAGTCCCTCACTTGGTCTTTAGCAGAGGAGTCAGTGGATCTGAAATTATTTGGAGACGTTGGTGTTGGCCCTGTATTTTGAGACTGCAGGGGTAAAGAACATCAAGAATAACTGGAGGGTACTGGGATAGAGGGTTGTGTTTAAGATGTTTACAGGCTGGGGCAAGTGTTGGAAAGTAAAGTTGTATTAGTCCTAATGTAGCAGTGAAGGGCTGATAACACCTGACTGAAGAGCAAAGCTTTTCCCCTTCCCCACAACTGTCTGTGATGCTGCTGGGGGAAGTCCAAAATGCTGTTGATGGCTGAATGCCACAAAAATGTCAGGAATATGCATTGGGTTATTTACATGAATTTGCCTGTGATCACACCCTTTGTATCCACTTTTCACTGATACCCAATCCATCAGGTTTTACTGGCAGTAGCATGCTAGCACTGAAACCACAATGTCTTTGTCATAGGTATTTGCAGAAATTGGGCTTTACTTCCCCATGCAGGGAAAAAGAGAAAAAAAAAATCAGGAAATATTCAGGACATTGCTGAATAACAATTGCCAGGAAAATTAGACTCTTGGAGTTGGAGTTGACTTTGTGATGGCTTCTGGAGTACAAAAAGGGCAATAGCCACCAAGTAATAGTTAAGTCTTTGCCAAGCAGCATCCCTATGCTTGTTAGGGTGGGGTGTCTCTGTGTTTTAATTGCCCACATAAAGCTTTCTCCTGGACACCTTAAGCACAACCCCCTGTGCAACTACTCAGAATCCAAAACATCCAGGAGTGCTGCATAAGTGCAAGCAGTAAATCAGTTTTAAAGCTGCAAAGACATATCTGCGTGCTCTGGAGTCCCATCAAGTCCTCTGTTTTCCTCGGTGGTGACTGTGTGTGGCAGATCAGGAAAATTAACTCCAGGCCATTAAAGTAGCCTTTGCTAAGAATATTGGACTGATAGATCCTATTTTATTATAATAAAGTCACTCTTATGGCCGATACAGATCTGAAGTCACTAATGCTGGTGTGTTTGGAAGAAAGATGTTTGGTCTGCTTCATGGGTTTTACTGTTTTAAGATGATTAATGTTGTGAATGGCTTTATCAGGCTGTCAGCAATAAAATGGGAAAAGGACACAGCACATCCAGAATCATGGATCTGGTAGCTGAGTCTGGGTCTTCTGACTTGCAGCTGGGTTCCTCCTCTGCTTGGCCACCCCAGTACTCTCAAAATCCTGGACTGTCGTCAAAGCTCTGCTGTGTCACGGCTCAGCAGCAAGCCAAAAGGCCTCAGGAAGGAGAGGGATGTCTATCAGCAGCTCTGGTGGACTCTGCTTTGAGAGTTTTGAACCTTGGGGGATTTTCAAATGGTGTATTTTCAAACCCAGACAGTGTCCCAGGCTCCACTCAGGGCTTCTGCAGACACGTTGTAGCCAATTTGACTTCACATTCAGATTGACACAGGAGACACAGTTTAATCCAGAAAAGATGAAGACAGAAGTTCTTTAAAAAAGGACAGTTTATAGAGCTGCCTACTGCCTTAATGCCAGGAGGGGCATTTTAAGGAGACAGAAGGTTGGGTATCTCTCCCTGCTCCTCCCTCCCATGCTCCACAGCAGCGTGCAGAGGTGTCCTCTTGGCTGGGCACACAGCAGGACCAGTGCCTGGTGTGCCCATTCTCCAGAGCTGGTCTGCTGGGCAGCCTTGGCACACAGACCCCAGGGACCAGCCAGCAGTGAGGGGCACATCTTGCTTTACTTCTCCCTGCTTGCTTTTATAGGGCAGCATTTTTCTGCCACTCTGGCAGCGGGACAAGCTTTGTCTGAGCAGGCAGGAGGCAGCCTTTGTTGGCAGCTCCCTGTCTCCTTTCTCGTTTCCCCTGGTGCTTTGGCTCTTTCTCCCCTCTCTGTTTATTCCCTCAGGAGCCCAGACACCAGCAGAGCTGTTGAGACTCCAGCAAGGGTGCAGCAGTCACAAACATGCCATTACACTTCTCTCTGCAGAGAGAGAAAAAGAGCAGATGCTGCATGCAGGGAGCTGCTCTGGGGATGGGGACATCGTGCAGATGCAGAGTCAGACCTATGCTGGCACCATTTAACCCACAGCTCATGACATTTAGATGCCAGCAGTGGAGAGCACTGTGTCAGCCTCTCAACATGCCAGCCAGGACAGGTCAGGGTGGTGGGATGAAGCTCAGGAACAAACTGCAGTCCTCTTCTCTCTTGGAAAACTGCAGGGCTACTGCGGGAGCAAATCTGCTCTGCAAGGGAGCATTTGTAAAGTGCCTGTAACTCCCTTGACTCTTTCTGCTTTTCCTGTCAGGACTTCAGATTTTAGATGCTGAAAGTAGAACATAGGGTCTGGATACTCACATATTTGGCTAATTTAAGCAGGGCTTTGAATCCTCTCCCAGAATAACTGGAATCTGGAAGTGCAGTGGTGTATTGCTGCCTCTTTCCTGTCACAGCTGGAGATGAGGATGTTTGCTTCTTCACTACTCACCTGCAGCTCTTAAGGCAGTTCTTTGGCTGACACAAGATGCCCCAGGAGCAAGAGCTCTTTGTTGGCTTATGCCAGTCCAGGAGCTGCCTGTCCCACCTTCTTTTGGACCTTTTGATATATTTATTTTTCTTCTTAACTGGAAGGGGGATGCTCATGGGTTGAGCCTTGCCTTTGGAAACCCTTCTCTTCTACAAGCCTGGGATAAACAGTGACAGCTAGAACCCTTCAATTTTCCAAAAGGAGCTTGTTTGGCATTGAAAGAGATTTTATGAGGTTTTATTTTGTGATGGCAAGAGACGGGATTCAGAGGTCTTTTCCACTTCTTCATCCTTAAATCCAAAGATTGTAACTTAAGCATTAATTTTACTCAAGGAGCTTGGTGTTCTGTTTTAACAAGAAGTGCAATGTTGGTACTGACCAGAAGCTTCTCACTTGACATCACCTGAGGGGGGAATGGGCCTGATGTGACTGTCACATACATCCCCTCCAAGGGCTCCTTCAGTGGCACTGACATGATGAGGCCAGCAGCCCTCACAGAGCTCTTGGTGGGGCTCTTGGTGGCACCCCAGAAGGACAGATCTGAACCTAAAGCCTCCCTCCCAGGCATGCAGGAGCCCACATCCAGCCCTGATGGCTCTGCCATTCATCGATGCCTCACAAGGATAACTTTCAACCTTGGCTTTATCTGCTGCAGCTGTTGGCTTTCCTGGCTCAGAGACCTCTGTGCACCTCCACAGGGCACATTTGTTTCGGGGCTGAGTCCCTGTCCCACCCCACATCTGGCAGGATGAGTGGTGGCAGGGAGGGCCAGCTCCCCTTTCCCGTGCCCTTCCTGAGCCAGGCAGAAAATGCACAGAGCTGCTTTCAGCACGGCCCAGCTCCTCGAGGCACAGCCAGCGGGGAGTTTGTCCTCTCCACAAACCACCTCTGAGCGTTTCCTACGCTGGCTCTGGGCTGGAGGCTCGGTGCTTTGAAGAGCAGGACCACACAGACAGTCCGGCCATCCGAGGGACTCTGCTAATTATCCGTGTCTGCCCGCCTGTCTGGCTACTGCTTGGCAGCAGCCACCCCTGCCCACGGAGCAAGGTGGGCTCAAACACACAGCCCAGGCATCTGCAGGATGTGGCAAGGGCAAGCGATTTGTGCTGTAAATTCCCCTATAAATAGCTGAGGAATTACCTTTCCCTTTCTCTCAGGAAGATGTGCTTAGCTAAACAGAGAGCAGCACCGAGGGGTTGCTTTGTTTGTTGACACAGTTGGTCTCCATGCAGTCCGCAGGCTCTGCCAGGTTGGAAACCCCAGCAATATTTTGGTGACATGGAGTTACTAAGCTACTGTCAAACCTCCCTGAGAGAGCGAGCAGAACACCTCCCTGAGCTCAAGCATGCTTGCTTAACTTGCCTCTTGTCATTTTGAGCCTGTTTTTCTTTCATGGCAAAACATTGTGCAATGGCTTTTTCTGGTTCTTCTTAGCTTCAGAGACTGCTGGAATCCAGGTGCTCTTCCATTCCTCCTGGAGATGCTGAGCTGATAATGTTCCTCCCTACAGTGCCCACAGTGGAAGGTGAGACTGGGAGCTGGAGAAGCCTTTTCCTTAGGAAACCCATGCCAGCCCAATCCAGCTCTCAACCTGGCTGTGGTCATCCCACTGTGGGGGGGCTTTGCACAAGGCAGGAGAGCTGGGCTTGGCTGGGTGATGCTTTGTTTGTTCTTCTCTCCATGCTTTGACTTGGAGGCTTGGCAGTGCCTGCAAAAATGCCTTGGGGTCAGAAAAGTCTGAAAATGTGTTTGTTTCAAATATTTGGCTGGGCTTTTTCTAGGCAAGGTTCCCAGCACAGGTGTGAACTTTTTTGGGTGCTGGTTGTAATGCAAACAGTGAAGGAAGTGCTCCCAGATGCTCCCTGGATTACATAACATTCCAGCTCACTTTGGGTTTTTTTTTTGATATGAGGCCTTTGGCAATGTTTGTTTTATTCCTTATTTACACGTTTATTACTGAAAAACCACTCTTGCTTCTCGCCCTGCCCCAGTCACAAGCCACATTTGGATGCAGATGGGGAAGCAGGAGAAGCTGAGGTTCCTTGGTGGCTTCATGCCCATGAGGGGACACCACATGGGATGTCCCTTCCCTGGAGCCCTCTCTCCCCAGAGCTCTTTGACCGTGTCTGGCCCTTGCAGAGCTACCCATTCAAAAGGGAAACATTTCTTTTTCAGCTGTGCAAAAAGGTGATAATTCACTGAACTCTCATGTCTGGCATCTTGCCTGGATCAGCGGTGGGTGTGTGGGGTGGATTTCTCCTTTGAAAACAGGGCAAAAGTGTACCTTGTTTGCTTTGCCTTTTTTCCTCCCCTCCCCAGTCTGATGGAACAATTGAAGAACTTGTTGAAATATGACTTTAAAAGTCAGACAAGATTTTTCTTGACATGGAAGGGGTCCATGATATTCCTGTCAAAACTTGGCTCAAGTGAAGGGATGTGGCACTCCGAGTTAACTTCCCATTTCTTTAGAAAACAGTAACATAAAAAATGCCAATACGAGTTTTGGCAGCAGAGACAATGGAGGCAAGCAGAAAATGAGAAGGTTTGTATACTTAAATGATCAAGTCTGCTGGGATTGCTGCAGGTGAGGAAACTAAGGAGGCTGGAGGGTTTCAGGGGAGCTTGTGATGGATTTGGAGAGTGCCTTTGTGGGATAAACACTGGTGATATAAGGATATTCAGAGTTCTCAGGGGAGCAGGAGCTCTTGCTTCACATGTCTCATTAATGTGAATATTTCCATATTTAAATAAATTGTCTGGTGAGAGCAGCAGGGGCTCCCAGGTTTTTCCAGCCATGATTACTGCTGCCATCTCCATTTGCTCTGTTGCTCCCTCAGTTCACAGTGGTAGAAGCACCTGAGCAGACACTGTGGCCCAAGGAAATTGGGAATTTTCTTTCCCCTGCAGCTCCACTTATCCAGGCACCACTTCAGCCAAGCCAAGGTCCCGTGAGCAGCTTCACTGCCTGGAGGAGGATTTTACTGGTTCTGTAGAAGTGATTTCTCACCTTAGGGCAGGAATTAAGTCTGGGCACTCTCCTGGTGGGGGCTTGGTTACATGAGGTTGTCATTTTTGCTACAGAAATTAGTGAGGTTAAAGAAAATCAGCAAAGCCAATCAAGCTACCTAAAAAATTTTAAATGTGAGAGGATAAAATTCAAAAGCTCCATACTATCTCAAAATGTCAATATATATTTCTCCCTATCTTTGCATTGAGGAATTCTAAGACAAGAGCCTGGGGGCAGAACTGTCCCTTTAAAAGAGTTGCATGAAAAAGGAAATTTTCCTGGCAAAATTTTCATCCTCATTTTTCCTTGGTTCATTTAGTTCAGTCTGAAAGACTGGAAGAAACTCCAAACCCTCAAAACATCCCCACGTCCTCTGAGTCCCACCTCTCTAGATATTGGCTTTGTCTGCCCCTCTTGCTTTTTAAAAGACTTGTTTTCCCATGGCACTGCCCAAAGATAGCATAGATATTTTGATTTGACAAGAAAAATTCCTCAGATTTTAATAAATTCAGTGAGAGTAGACACCAGGACAACCCTCAGTGTATCATGGGCTCTGGTGTAAAGAGGAAAGTGAGTTAAATTAGCAACAGCACCAGACCTTGCCCTGCAGACCAAAACTCTTCCTGACTGCTCCAGGACCTGTGGGCTAGAGAGGGTATGGAGGGTGGGGTGGGAGG
>VZTN01028712.1:1021457-1048651 GCA_013400515.1 Erpornis zantholeuca
GGGGGGGGGGGGGGGGGGGGGGGGAGAGGGAGCTGCTGAATTTCTGGGAAGGAGATTTCCTGGAGAAGCTCTAATGCACCAACACAATGCAAGGCAGGGACTGTGATGAAGGAAGGAAGGACGCCCTGCACTGGAGCAGGCAGGAGGAGAAGTGCAGCACAGCCCTGCTGTAGCAGCTCCCTCCCTGCTCTGCTGAGGAGAGGGAGCATGGCCCAGGGTCAGGCCCAGCGTGCTCCAGGCTCCTTTCTGCCCTCAAAGGTGGACCATGCTTTACTCTCTGCAGCAGTGTGTGGGGTCTGTCTGTGCTTTCCAGAGTCTTGCTTTGATGGACCCCCAAANTGGCAATGTTTGTTTTATTCCTTATTTACACGTTTATTACTGAAAAACCACTCTTGCTTCTCGCCCTGCCCCAGTCACAAGCCACATTTGGATGCAGATGGGGAAGCAGGAGAAGCTGAGGTTCCTTGGTGGCTTCATGCCCATGAGGGGACACCACATGGCATGTCCCTTCCCTGGAGCCCTCTCTCCCCAGAGCTCTTTGACCGTGTCTGGCCCTTGCAGAGCTACCCATTCAAAAGGGAAACATTTCTTTTTCAGCTGTGCAAAAAGGTGATAATTCACTGAACTCTCATGTCTGGCATCTTGCCTGGATCAGCGGTGGGTGTGTGGGGTGGATTTCTCCTTTGAAAACAGGGCAAAAGTGTACCTTGTTTGCTTTGCCTTTTTTCCTCCCCTCCCCAGTCTGATGGAACAATTGAAGAACTTGTTGAAATATGACTTTAAAAGTCAGACAAGATTTTTCTTGACATGGAAGGGGTCCATGATATTCCTGTCAAAACTTGGCTCAAGTGAAGGGATGTGGCACTCCGAGTTAACTTCCCATTTCTTTAGAAAACAGTAACATAAAAAATGCCAATACGAGTTTTGGCAGCAGAGACAATGGAGGCAAGCAGAAAATGAGAAGGTTTGTATACTTAAACGATCAAGTCTGCTGGGATTGCTGCAGGTGAGGAAACTAAGGAGGCTGGAGGGTTTCAGGGGAGCTTGTGATGGATTTGGAGAGTGCCTTTGTGGGATAAAGACTGGTGATATAAGGATATTCAGAGTTCTCAGGGGAGCAGGAGCTCTTGCTTCACATGTCTCATTAATGTGAATATTTCCATATTTAAATAAATTGTCTGGTGAGAGCAGCAGGGGCTCCCAGGTTTTTCCAGCCATGATTACTGCTGCCATCTCCATTTGCTCTGTTGCTCCCTCAGTTCACAGTGGTAGAAGCACCTGAGCAGACACTGTGGGCCAAGGAAATTGGGAATTTTCTTTCCCCTGCAGCTCCACTTATCCAGGCACCACTTCAGCCAAGCCAAGGTCCCGTGAGCAGCTTCACTGCCTGGAGGAAGATTTTACTGGTTGTGTAGAAGTGATTTCTCACCTTAGGGCAGGAATTAAGTCTGGGCACTCTCCTGGTGGGGGCTTGGTTACATGAGGTTGTCATTTTTGCTACAGAAATTAGTGAGGTTAAAGAAAATCAGCAAAGCCAATCAAGCTACCTAAAAAATTTTAAATGTGAGAGGATAAAATTCAAAAGCTCCATACTATCTCAAAATGTCAATATATATTTCTCCCTATCTTTGCATTGAGGAATTCTAAGACAAGAGCCTGGGGGCAGAACTGTCCCTTTAAAAGAGTTGCATGAAAAAGGAAATTTTCCTGGCAAAATTTTCATCCTCATTTTTCCTTGGTTCATTTAGTTCAGTCTGAAAGACTGGAAGAAACTCCAAACCCTCAAAACATCCCCACGTCCTCTGAGTCCCACCTCTCTAGATATTGGCTTTGTCTGCCCCTCTTGCTTTTTAAAAGACTTGTTTTCCCATGGCACTGCCCAAAGATAGCATAGATATTTTGATTTGACAAGAAAAATTCCTCAGATTTTAATAAATTCAGTGAGAGTAGACACCAGGACAACCCTCAGTGTATCATGGGCTCTGGTGTAAAGAGGAAAGTGAGTTAAATTAGCAACAGCACCAGACCTTGCCCTGCAGACCAAAACTCTTCCTGACTGCTCCAGGACCTGTGGGCTAGAGAGGGTATGGAGGGTGGGGNGAGGAGAGGGAGCATGGCCCAGGGTCAGGCCCAGCGTGCTCCAGGCTCCTTTCTGCCCTCAAAGGTGGACCATGCTTTACTCTCTGCAGCAGTGTGTGGGGTCTGTCTGTGCTTTCCAGAGTCTTGCTTTGATGGACCCCCAAAGCTGCTGGGAATATCAGCCCATTTTACAGATTTCAGGAACTGGGGCAGCACCAGAAAAAGTGGCTCAGGTGGGAAGAGCCAGGCCCCAGCTTTCACCCCCTCAGCTCACTGCCTTCTGCTGCTCTTTGGGGATAAACCATAGGACTCTTTTCCTTCTCAAAGTGTTTTGAGCTCTTATTAAAGGCTCCTTTGAAAAAGAACCAATTATAGCTCTTAGCATAATTTCCTTGCTCAAGCGTGACCCAGAAGTTGTAAGTACTTGCATTCCCTATCTGTACTTCATTTCAACTTCAATGATAATTCCTGCTTTTAATTTGATGCTGATTGATCGTGAAACTGTGTGGAAGCCATATGGCACCATGTGCACACTTTTACACCATTCTCATTTTCCAGTGGTCATGTCAAATGATTTATGTAGCTTCAGACATGCTTAAGAGACAAAGAGTGGCATTTATTTTGATTATCTTATTAATGCTTTATTCAATCAAGAGAAATCACAGTGAATGGGGAACAGACCAAATGTGTACAAATATGACTGCCCAAACTCACATGGGGACCAGCAAGCAGGAAGGAAGGAGGGGCACTTGATAAGGCTTTACATATCTACTTTTTAAAAAATAGATTTTATCTTTGCCAACAAGGCCTGAGAAAATCTTACTGAAGGCAAAAGACAATTTGCTTTGGCTTGCCTGTTCCTGAATGTTGTGGGCACAGCTGGTGGGCGCAATGGCTTGGGCAGGTTGGTGCCCCATGGGCTGGGGGACATGTGAGGATGGGGTGGGCGAGGAGGTTGCTGCCTCATCAGCCTTCTGCCAGCTGAAACTCGGAGCCTTCCTGACCCAGAGGCTGTGGCATTGCCTCAGATCGAGGTGCCAGGCGTGCCTGGGCTCTGTCTGTGCTGCATCCCCCAAGTGCAGGCTGCCCTGGGAGCTGAGCCTGCTCCAGGCTGTGATTCCTGCTCGGCACAGAGCCCTGCTGCCAGCTGCCTGTGGCCTGAGCTGCAATTGCAATGCCTGCTTTTGCAGCGCTGTACCCAAACCAGGCTGGAGTCTCACAAAGGGCAGGGTGTGTTTTGGCCAGCTGCATTCACAATCAGGAGCCCCAAGTTTCCTCAAAAGCTGACAAAGGAGGGAGTCACCTCCTGTTGAACTGATGGAAATGACTGCTCCCATAGCTATGGGCTGGGGGTGCAGCCCAGCACCTCTGAAAAAACACTTGTCTTTTTTTCTCTCTGTGTGCCTCTGAATGCAGAAGCCACAGGTGCTTAATATGCATGGCCCAGATGAATCCTGTTCAAAACACAAAATAAAGCAGCAAAGACGCAGCAAATAATGAAAAATACCAACATCCATTGTAATCTCATTCCTGGCAGTGTCTGGAGCATTTTATCATAGCCAAGCATCTCAGCAGAGCAATTCATATTTAAAAGATTAATTTCTTAAAGGTAAAATGTACATTCAAAACAAAAACCAGGATAAGGGGAGAAATCTGCACTGGAAGTCTCATTCAGATTCGGGTCAAAGTATATAAATATGGTTTCAGTATGAAGTTTGCAAGGATGTTTTAGGGGTATAGTGCTCAGTTCATGTTTTTTTCTAAAGCTGTTGATCATTCATCTCCTGCATGCAGCCTTTTCTTTTTTTCATAAATGCTGCTTGATTTAGCTAAAGAAACAAAGTTAATTTTCTTTATGAGGGAGATCCAGTAGGTAAAAAGGAGAATATATTCCTTTCTAATAACTGGAACACCAGCAGTCTAGTCAGTTTAAAATCCACTAAACTTTAAATAACCTCCCCCTTATCAGTTTCATACTTTTTTCCAATAAAATCCTATACCTCCTTGCCAAGGATAATGATCAATCCAATAGTGAATTGGCAGTTGCTGGCATAAGGACGGACAAGAAAATTACATGAGACTGTCACTAGTAAAGGTGCTCCAATCTGCTATAGATATTAGAAGTATCTCCTGCCACACTGGCAAAGTAATAGCTACTGACTGTTTTGCCCTGAGGAATGATTTTCTCAAAGATACTGAACTTCTACCCAATATCACACATAAAATGGTTCATATATGTATATATGTATTACATTTCTCATTATTACATGCACTGCTTTCTTCTAACACCTCAGAGGTAGAAGACAGAAAGTGAAAACAAAATGCCAGCTTTGGCAGAAAAACCTTTTCAGTTGCACATTGCCCAGGACAACTTCCAGCTGTGCAGTGCTGGGAAAGACTTGACCTGCAGGAGAAATCTATTACAGCCTTTCTAAGAGGCTTTTAAAATCAAGAAAACTCCAGGAAAAAATGAGGCATTCTGAGTGGGATGAGCAGGATGCCCAGCCAGGGTGACGACACCTGAGAGCACTGAATGGAGTGTATGGATGTCAGCTAAGGGGGCTTTATCTGCCACAAGCAGCTGCACTTGTTTTAAAGCACATGCCCATGCTGCTGTCAACAGCCTGTTCTCCCTGGTCATCTGTCACCAGGTCCAGGTTTTGCTGAAGGCAGCATTTGCCTGTCACTCTGTGCTTCATGCACAGGTGATTATTTACAATTCCAGGAGAAATTTCTCTCCCTCGCAGCAGCATGGGAAGGAGACTGTCCCTCACTGCCCCCTGCTATTTTCCTTTAAGACAAAGCAAAAGCCCAAGCAGGGAATTCAGAGAATGTTTTTTCTTCCAACTAGGGAAATCTCAGGGGCTTCTTCTAAACCTATGGTGAGTGCCCTGGGCCTGGCTGCAATGTACAGCATTTCACACTGGCTCATCCCTGTCACTGGAAAATGTGCCCCAACCTCTCGGGCAGCAGCTGGGGAGCAGCTGGGATGGCCATGCTGGGGTGAGACTCAGAGCCAGAGCAAAGAGCAAAAGGGGGTTTCTATATAAGTGGGGGATTTTTTTTGGATGCATATAGAAGGTAAACTTCCTGGTTCCTTTTCCTGCAAGGAAACAACTCATGGGCAGAGTTGTTACTCCTACACCCTGCACCCCTGAACTGAG
Organism: Erpornis zantholeuca; assembly: GCA_013400515.1. NCBI lineage: Eukaryota > Metazoa > Chordata > Aves > Passeriformes > Timaliidae > Erpornis > Erpornis zantholeuca. The sequence continues at coordinate 1,026,701 of VZTN01028712.1, forward strand.
AGGGCTTGGGCAGAAATCTATCCCACAGTCAGGGCTGCAATGAGGTAAGGAACCATTTTGCCAGGTGTGATTGCTTGGCATGTGATGGAAGAAGCTCTTGGCATCCTGCAGGGCTGATGCTTTCCTGGTCCCCCTGTCACTCAAAGTGGTCACTGGACACAAGCCATTTTTTGCTTACATTTTCCACTGACATTTCCCTGCAGTTCCCACTGCTATAAGCTGGATGTTAGTTTGGTTTTCACATACTGTGCTTAGGAATGGGTGTGTGATGTCTCCTGACTGTCACCACATCTCTGAGCTCTCCCTGTGTGGCCCTGATGCTCCTCCTGCAGCTTCATTCCTGGGGTAGCTTGAGCCACCCTGGGAGAGACTCACAGAGTCTCAGCTAAAATGGTCCAGAGCTAGTTCAGAACCTCTGACCCGTCTAATTTATTTATGGAAAAATAAATTTCTCCCCTTTCTGCAAGAAAACTCAGTGTTTCTACATGAAATTTAGATTGACTTTATGAGTACCAAAGCTGAAATCCCCCAATATAAAGACAGTGAATTCTTAGTGTAAATCTGCAGCAATTTATTTGACTTAAGCCACAGGAAAACCAGCAGAATTTAGCTTCTATATAGATTTTTTTCCATATCAGAAAAGTACAGAAATAGATTTTAATTATTTTTAAAAGAGAAATGGTTAATATCAGAATTGATTGAAGTATTTGCTTTCTGGTAGTAGCAAGGAGTCTTTTGAGGTCTCTTAGGCAAGCTTCAAAAACACCTAAAAGTTGCATGATCGAATTGTTTTCAATTATTCATTTGCTTTCAATATCTGAAGGTCATACAACAGGCTGTGTTAGGGAATGCAGCTCTCATTAAAAATTTACTTACTTTTTGTACTCCAATTAAACTTACAGATAATAGCAGATAAAAACAACCATGTGATTGCTTTCCTGATGAGGGCACTGATTTATTGATACTGGACTTGGCTTCAGTGTACTTACACCAGGGATGAGTTTGTCTGCAAAGGTTTGCTTCCATTTTAGGAAGAAAAAAAATGACAGCTGTAAAAACAGCAGGATGTGATACTGTCCTTGGTGAGGATTTTCTAGGCATACACCATGACATGCCCCAATGCTGGGATGTTAAATTAGGGATGCAGTCCCTTCCACTCCTTCTGCAGCCAGTGAAAAAGGGAGCAGAGCTGGGTCTCTGATGGGAATGGAGGAGCTGCCTTCAGAGTCCAAACACCAAACTTGTGAATTTTCCCACATTAAAAGCCAGATCTTTCCCAAGAAATCACTCACCGTTCAGTTTTCTAGACAGGGAGGTTGGTGCTTTAACAGTTCACTGGGCCATCAGTAGGACATAGTTATAGAAATGGTGCTTTTGGAAATCCAGCCATGGAATTTTGGCATTTGAACAAAGCCTCCTTTTACAGCAGGAAGAGGAGATGCTGCAGTGAATTGATATATCCTGCACATATCCAACATATTGACTTACAGGCCAGTAGTACCCAGGAGAACTGCAGAAGTAATTGGGATATGCAGCAATAATGCAACCTTTTGCTGTACGTGATCTAAACAAGAAATGGGACCCAGCTTTGTACCCTGGCTTCTCATGCCTGAGCCAGGGCTGAATTCACAGAGGATGTGCCCAGCTACAGCCACCTCAGGTATTCTTCGACACAAAATTGGACTGCTACACCAGAGCAAACTCTCTAGGAATGACTCATCCCTTATCACTGATGATTAAACCTGAATTATACTCAATATATGTGCAAAGGTCTGTGGACAAATAGAAAGAAACCCAAATGTAAAAAAAAACTCCAGTAAAGATTGCATTTGGAAGCTACTGTAAAAGAAGATGTCACAGTTTATAAAGAAAGATCAAGAGGAGAGAGCTGTGTGTAGAAATAAAACAAGGAATTCATTCTTATGCTGATGTCTCAAGGGTCAGGATTTCCCAGAAAAACCCAGCAATTTTAAATGGAAATGGATCACACCAAAGACAGATTCACTCTTATGCCTACAGCTTTCTTCTTCTCTGTGGTTTTCCATCTCTTGTGGTATTATTTGTTTTGTCTCAGAATGATAGCTTATTGGTAATATTAGGGAGTGATCTTAAGCATTGGATCAAAGGGATCATTTTACTGTGAGATTTCTTGTCAGCAAGCTTCAACTTCTGCACAGCAGTTACCCCTCACCCACATCCTCTGCTCTGAGAGGGAACTCAGCACTTGTGGGGGGTAAAGAAATCAAACAATAGATAATTTGGTAAGTATTCACTATAAAGTGGGCATCTAGTTTGGTTAAGAATGCAAGAACTGATGCAAAATCTTCTTAGGACTGGCCACAGGACAGGCAAATTATGGCAGGAATTATACAGATAACAAGGTCCCATTAATTCAGGAGGTCGGATTATTCTCACTGGCCCAAACTTTCATCCCCTTTTTAAACTGCTACTTCAATGTGCTCCATAGAAGCTTTGAATTTCATGAGACATCAAAGATGTTATCACCATGGTGCTCCCAGAAAGACTGATGGTACAGGCTTGCTGTCATCACACTGTCATCCTCCAAAAGTGGCTGGATTGCGATGAATTACGGCTCTGGTCTGACCGAGGAAAGGCTTGTATGTGCTCTTCTGAAGACAAACTCCTGCTGTAAGCCTGTAAAATGACTAAGATGGATGAGGAGGACTTAGATTTGAACTCATCTTTAGGCTCTCCTTATTCCTGTAAGCCTGACTGATACAACTATGTGCAGTGAGTGAGAACACTGGGTCTAAATTATGACAACAGCTGCAGCAGAAGGTGGCTCTTAAATCTCCCCTGGATGTCTGTGTGTACGTGTGCATGTAGCAGTCAGCTCCATCTTCCTGCTCAGCATCCAGGGGGTGTCCTTCCAGACAAATCTTAGGGAATTATCTTCCTCAGATTTGAGTGGAATTTGATGAATAATTTCAGCTGAGCTCTGGTATAAGGTGAAATTTGTAAGAATTCAAAGTGCCTGCTAATAAGTTTTTAGCCAATAAACAGTTTGTTATTTGCTATTTTTCATCAGTGTATAAAGCACTGAGTGGATCAATCAGCCATTTTGACTTCTGGATATATTTAATATATGGCAGTGCCCAAGCTAGATTTACTCACCCTGAGTTGTCATTTAAAGAATATCAGAGCAAGTGCTGTTGTAGCCATGAGGAAAACCCTCAGTTAGTAGGAATAAGGGTGAAAGAAACATGAGCAGTGAATGAAGAGATCCAGACCACAACTGAGATGAATTCTGGGGGAATGTGGGTTTGGGATCTCTCCTTACCAGGACAATTGAATGTCCTCATGGAGTTGAACAATGTCTGGGGAAGACTGTTGGGATTGCATTTTCACTTTCATGGGATTATTTCTGTACCCAGCCTGTGTTCTGTGTATCACTTGAGCCTTGCAAGCTCACAGAGTCCCTGTGCCCCACTGAACTCAGAGACCTGCAGCTGACACAAACCCAGTGCAGGATCCTGAAGCTCAGTGCAGGATTTGACTGGGAAGGAGAGAAAGTACACAAATTGGTTATTGCACAGACATAAGCAAGAGAGGATTAAGGATTCTCCCTGTGCTGTTAGAATTTTGCTGTGGGCTTTCTGAAATAAAAATAAATTCTGGAATGTACTATTTCTCTTTTTTCTGCTGATAAGAATTACAATACGGGGGATATTTTGTTATCCACAGAATGTTTAATTTCCCATATAGACAGGATGCTACATTTTTGCATTTTTTCTTGGATATTCCCAGCAGCAGCCTGAGAACTAGATGCTTGCTGGTGTAGGAATAAAAGATGAGCAGTTTTTGCTTTCCTCCACTGAATTTTAGTGAGGTGAAAACTTAAAAACAGCCTTTAAGGAAAGGACAATTGTAAAGAGTGCAGCCTAGAAGCATAAGTGCTAGAAGCTAATTGAAAGGCACAATTACTTTTAAAATCCCCTTTATCTTACTACAATGTTAATATTAGTGTAATTTTTTTCCCTTTCTGGGAGGCAATGTCACACTAGGTCGATATTGGTGTGATTAGATAAACGTTACTCTTACATGTGCACCGCCTCAGAGGCTTGTGTGTGTACATTTTTAATGACTGAGTTCTCCTTCCTATTAGAAAATATCCTTTTACACCTTAGCTAATGTAAAAGGGCACAGCAAAAGTATCCCATGCTGGGAAGTGTGGTTGAAAGTATTCAGAATGCTGGAGTTTATCCGAATGAGCAGATCTAGATGGGGAGTGTGGCTGGTGCAAGGGAAAACCTTTTCAATAGAAAAATGGGAAAACCTTTTTCCATAGTAAAATGGAAAAAGATTCTGCTGGAAAAAATTCAGACTTGGTTTCAATTAGTGAGCTGTAAAATTTCCTAGAATTTCTGGGTGGTATCAGATTTCAATTTTTTTGGCCTCGATATATCAAGTAGGTATGAATTTGCTCATGGAAGAAATCTCCCTGAGTTCAGCAGCAGCAGATCTTCTGCAGAGGGGATCCTTTCCTCAGGGTCATACATGGGAGCACTGTCCAAAACCAAAGGAATCAAATCCAAGCCACTTGTACACAGGTACAAGGTAGCACTAGGAGAACCAGGAGCACTAGGAGAACATTATTAAACCAAGCAGTGAAATTTCTCCTTCCAGTCCTTCCCCACATATTCCCTGCCCGTACACAGAGAATAATTCTGTTCTGATGTGAAAGAGAACAGGAGTCTGGGAAGCTGATACCGAGTTTCAAAGGGTTTTTTTTTTTTTTTGCTGCTATTGCGGTTGTCTAGTTACTGTTTCAACAGGAAGGTGTTTAATCAACGCAAAAGGCACAGAAACGAGCTGGTGATTTCCAGAAGGAGAAAATGTCGGGCTGATTACAGTGTTTCTTTCTCAGGATGGAGTAGACAATACAAAGCGTGTGATAACACGTTCGAGATATGCCTCAGATCTCCAGCAGCAGCACCCTGTGAATGAATGGCACTTTTCCTATCACGTCTTTCACAGTCTGAGGCTGATAAGGAATGTCTGCTGCAGCAGAGCGTGTTTGTGCGAGATCCTTGCATACACCTTTGGAAAACCTCAGTCTCCTCTCAAGCAACAAAAACATGAAGAGTTCATAGAGAGGGAGATGTTTGCTCTGAATTTTTAGCTTGTAAACTTGCTGGTCTATTTACTTTTATTTTTAATATTGGATAATTGTATTCTCCGGCTCAGGATTTGGCTCAGGATAGGAAGAAAGAGGGTATTTCCCTTAGGTTTTGACCCAGAGAAGTGAAATGTTTGGTCTCCAAGTGGGTACAATGTCTTTTTTGTGCTTTAAAATTTGATTGACACTGGCAAAAGGGACATGTTATGCACATAGCACATGTAGCCCTTCATATCCTGCTCAATGTGTGAGCTGAAGTTGTTAATCTCACACATTTCCTATGCTCAGCACTGTGTGCCAAGATGATCAGAAATAGCCAGGGATTTGGGATGCCTCAGCTATTGGGTGTCCAGCTGAAGAAACTTCTGAAGGTCTTGGTTTTCAGAAAGCTTTGAATATCAGTCCTCTGAAATTTGGCTTGTAAAATGTCTGTTGGCAAATGACTAGGCACAGACCTTGGAGGTCCTTGTGGAGCAGACACTTTTAGAGCTGCAGGTTGGTTTTTGTGGAGCATCACTGGCATCCTCAGATGCTCTTCTGGAGTCATGCTCCATGAAGGCAGAGGTTCTGAATGGTTGGGCTCTGAATATTACCTGGTGTACTGTGATGCTTTAGTTTTCCTTGGAATTGCACATGGCTGGAATGGGAAAAGGGCATAATTTCCCCTTGAGATAAACTCTGTGATCGTTAAATGAAAAACAAGGAAAAAAGTACCTTCCTGAGATATCCCAGCCTTATCTTCAGTGGATTGGCAATGGTCTGCCAAAGCTGTGATTGACCTTCATGTTCTGAGGTTTAAAGACAGAGGAGTGATGTCTCTGCTGTGTATTCATTTTGCAGACATCAAGTTTAATAGAAATGTCAAATTATCCTTTTCTAACTGGTGTTCTCCAACACCATCTCCTATCCTATCCTATCCTATCCTATCCTATCCTATCCTATCCTATCCTATCCTATCCTATCCTATCCTGTCCTGTCCTGTCCTATTCTGTCCTATCCTATCCTGTCCTATCCTATCCTATCCTGTCCTGTCCTGTCCTATCCTGTCCTGTCCTGTCCTATCCTGTCCTGTCCTATCCCTGTCCTCTCTACATCCTCCCAGCAGCTTCTAGTAGTGTTGGTTGGACATGTTTCATAGATGAGCTCAAAGGTTAAAAACACCAGAGAATAAACAATACACAGAACAGAACCAGCGTGAACCAGCTTGTCTCAGTGGTACAAAGCTGAACAATACCTGGGTAAACACAGCAGAAGTGGCTATTGACAAACCAGCCCCTCAAGAACTGCTGAAATGCTGGGGCCTGCCAGAGTCCAGCAATGTCTAATATGATGAACCACATGTGTTTGAGAGTGAAGATGTGGGGAGAGGTAAAAATTACATCCTGGATGTTGCAGTGTCCCATGGCTCACACCTCTGTTATCTGCAGTGCTGTGTGTATAGCATACAGTCACACACACTTAATCTGGGGAATAAATGTCGAGGGACAGCCAGTTTTCATCTCTCTGCTTCTAATGCTTCCTTCATTCTTTTGAAAGGAGAATAATGCAAAACAATAACAATAAAATCTTCTCTTCAAGATGTTTGCAGCCAGTTTGGCAGGTTCAAAAGATAATCCTTCACACCTTTTGGCTTTAAATAAATCACCTTTTGTGTAGAGAAAAAAGGCAGCTTAGCCTCTTTTTCTGCTTTGAGGAACCAACCCTCTGCAATACCTCCCAGCCACGTATATGCCATGGCCATCCTGCAAACACATTTCTCAGCTGGGCTGGGGGATAACATGTTTCTTTCCTTCTCAAGGACCGAGGGAATAAGCTTTGTCCATTCTGTATGATCTCAAGTAACCAAATTCTTAACACTTTGCAAACCTTTTGTGAAGGCAGAGCAAGGATGCTTGTTCAAGGCAACAAGCACTGCTACGTTTGCCTACAGAGTTGTGCAGTTTGCCTTCATGAGCTCATATAACATGGAGGCCTTGGATTTTTCCTTTCCATATCCTGTTTCCAGATTTTCCACTGTCCTCCTCCCCGTGAAAGCTGCCTTGCAGGTAGGGTTACCCATGGAATTCAGGGGTGCTCATTACCTCAGCCTGGGGATGCACAGTTGGCAGCAATTGCTGCTGTGAATATTGAATGTGCAACAGGAGCTTGGTCCTGAGCCTCGTGGAGAGGCTGGAGTCCTCTCCCCACAACAGAGATGCATTGGGGTAAAAATGTGAAATGTTAGAGATCCCTACAGGTATTTAAAGGAAGTGTAGACATGCCAGGTTAACAGTTGGTCTCAATGATGTTAAGGGTCTTTTCCTACTGATAATGATAATTAAGGATGCAGAGGAATTACATGCATTTTTGAGGGGATAATACCTATGGGTTTGTTTGGTTTTTTTTATCCTCTATCCCTTTCTTCCATGGCAAACAGCAAGATGGTTCTGTACTCAAAACATCAAATTTTTGGTGTTTCATGGTGATGACAGTCACAGTTCTGAATAAGGGTCTTGGTAGGGAGAAGTAGGAAAACGGGAGAAGGCTCAGTCTTGGTCCAGCTGGGGTTTCTGAAAGATAATTTCGTGACCTCTCCCGTGCCAAAATCAGCCAAAAGAACAAGTCAAGTTTATGCTTTATGCAGACCATATGCCACTGACTTTTTTCTCAGGAACAGCCAAAATCTTTCACTGGCTAGATGGAAGAGTACATTTTACCAACACCAATGCTTCATGTCTACAGCAAAGCAGAGATGCCTTTTGAAAGCAGCTCCTCGAAAGATTTAGTTTAACTTGCTCTTGCTCCCTGCTTGACTTTTGGCTCAAGCCTGCACTGAACACAACTGATTCTGCTTTTAAAATTAGTATCGGATATTTTAGTCCTCCACCAAAATGAAAAAAAACCCTTCCTCTTAAAAAATTAGGTATTTAGGATCCTGTTCTCATGCAGATTCATGTCTGCTTCCTTCCAATTCCTCACTTCTGGCCAGCTGCAATTCACTTTCTCTGCTGAGACGGGTGGAAGGGAGGTTCCACAGTGAGACATTTTTAAATAGCTGTTTGCAAGCCCACTGTTAAATGCTCGTCCTACTGCAGCTGCTGAGTGTGTCCTGTGGAGCTGTGTCCCCTTTCAGGGCTCAGCCGTGGCTGCGTGGCTGCAAATCTCATCTTCTCGCCCGCCTGGGGGGTAAACCATTTGACCTGTGACCTTCAGCTGATCCCAAACCTCCATCAATCCTTCTGCAAAATTTCACTGGAATCAGGGCTTCCAAATGACCCTTTGCATAGTTCCTGAAAGGAAAAGAAAAAAGACAATAACCCACTCAAAAAAACACCCCCAGCCCTGTGCTGTTTTCTGTTGTTTTAGCAGAAACCAAACATAAGTCATAAAAACACAGGCGAGGAAAATAGAGCACACTGGCTTGCCAGAAAAACAAATCGTAGCAGAACATAGAGGGGCCTCTCACAGGGAGGAGGCAGGGAAGAAACACCTGTGATTTCCATTGAAAATCCCCTGATATCTGCATTCCCCCCGTTCTGCTCCAGTGAAAGTTCTAGTTGCTCTATCTCTGACCCCGGGGCAAGGTCCTGATGCAGAGAGGTCCCTCCTTGCTGGGCTGCTTGGGCCAGTGAATCACAGCTGAGGAGCACGGAGAGTGCCTGCCAACTGTCCTCATGTCATTGCTATGGTTATCTCAAAGTGCTCTGCAGATGTTTGCCTGCTTGAAAAACAAAAGGAGAGAAAAAAGGAGCAGAGAGAGAGAAAGATAAAAACAAAGCTTTAATTTTTCCCTCCCAATGGTTACACCACAACTCCTAAAAACCTTGGATGGAGGCAGAGCTGAAGCTGCTGATTTGGTTTTGGACTGTGATGGTCCCTCGAGGCTCTGGTGGAAGATACCCAGATGGCCCTACTGTGCCCACAGGGACATGCTGATCACATCCAGTGACAAGTGAGCAGGGATGGTGCCCAGGACATGTGCACAGCTCTTAGACAGCCTTGCTTCTGCTTTGGTCCTTCCCAAAGCAGAGGGACATTCCCAGGAGCTATGGTCAGCCCTGTGACATCCCCTCCATGCTAGCATATAGATGTCTTTGCATAGAATTTTCCTAAAACTCCCTTATTATAGGGTCAACTTAAGGCACTGAAACCAGTTAGGCACAACTGAAATAGGCACAACTGAAATAGGCACTTTGGCTCATCTTGGGCACAAATCCTCCTGGAAGCTCTCAAAAATCAGGCTTTGGTATTAGAAAGTGTGGCTGTATCAGAATGGCTTCTCACTGGATAAAGAGCCAACAGAGCTGCACTGCCTCCAGGACTGCTCCCAGACTGCTGTGCAGTATAGACCTGGCCATGGGCTAATCACAGCCCCGAGCTCTAGGACACAAACATCCAGTTTTCAGCGCTAAGTCACATAACCCCACCTCTGGATGGTGTTGCCTGTTAATGTCCCACTGTGTTCCTGACTATCTTCCCCAAATGCTCCTTAACCAACATGGACAGACACAGTGGGACTTGGAGAAGAGATATGAGATATTACAGAGACCTGAACGTGGTGTTTTAACATTTTTTTGTGCTTGTTTAATAATTTTTTCAGACTTGCTGTATACAGGAGGCAGGAAGATTACTGATGAGAGAGAGAGATGCTGTGGGTGTAATTTGGGTGAAAAGGAGGATATCAAACAGGCTCTCAAGGAGCTCCTTTGCATTAGAACTGCTGCAGCACTTGCACTGGTACGTCCAAATGTCACACAGGGATGTTATGGGGGTGTCCAGCTCTCCTGGAATCAACAGGAGAATTTTCCCATCAACTTACATGAGCCCTGAGTCACGTTAGAAATCAGTGTGCATGTCCTCAGCAGCGGCACCAGCCTGCTGGGCTTGGGTGTGTTCCACAGGACATGAACCACTGTGTGGTGGAGACACTGTCCCTAAAGCACACAGAAAGAGAAACAGCCTGGGGAGAAAGATCCCTCCATTATTCCATGGGTGATAGGTTAAAGCCCATAGTGTTTTCAAGAACATTTTCTGAGGCTGGGGTGGCTAAATGTAGTTTCAAAACAGTGCAATTTCCTTTGAAAAATGGGGCGAAGAATCCTTATCAGGGAAGCAGAGCCCAACTCAGAGCTGAATACAAAATAGTCTTGCTATAAAAAACATCCTTGCCTCTCTGAAACATGAGCCCAGGCACATAAAGAGCTCAATTCAACAATATATGTAACCTGGGCTCTCCAAATTGTTTGCCTTGCTGTAGGACAGGAAGAGAGCCATGCCTTGAAACAATCTGACCAGCACTTTCTTTGGAGCTGCCTGACTTACCTTCAGCAGGGCAAAAGAGGGAGCTCACGCTAAAGGAGACAACGAGCTGTGCAATAGATCACAGAATCACAGAATCCTTGGGGTTGGAAAAGACCTCAAAGGTCATCGAGTCCAACATTCCCCCAGCACTGCCACGATCACCACTAAACCATGTCCCCCAGTGCCACGTCTACAGGTCTCTTAAATCCCTTCAGGAATGGTGACAGCACCAGTTCCCTGGGCAGCCTGTTCCAGTGCTTACAACACTTGCAGTGAAAATTTTCATAACATCTCATCTAAACCCCACCAGTGCAATTTGAGGCCATGTCTTCTTGTCCTATTGCAGATAAAACTTTCTTCCCAGGACAAGGAAGATCCCAAGAGTTCTGGCACGTGGGACTCACCTGATCTCATCAGATCTACCTGAGCATTCCCACAGCAGAGTGGGGACTCCATTGAAACAAGTTTTAACACCAAAGGCTGTGTGAAAAAAATGTCTATTTTATTAGAATTGCTTGTTTTGGGGGAGTCTTTGAAGTTTATGAACTCATTGAAGATGCTCACTAGTGTTGTTACTTCCTCCTTTCCTTCTCTTTTCATTCTCTCCCTATGTGAAAAACACCAACAAGCACAAGCAATCCAGATGACAGGATTGTAGGCGTCAGGCAAGAAGAGAAATCAGGAAACATTTTATAAAGCACTTCAGTAAACATTGGCTAAAACTTTGAGGAAGTGGGTGTCTTCACATCTTGGAGTGGAGGATACACTCTGATGCAGTCTGTTACACGATTTCCCGTTTCTTGCACACACCATATCCTTCTCCCATTTTAGAGAGCTGTGGAGCTTTTTGGAGCAGTGGCTTTGCAGACAGGTACCAGGCATGTGCTGAGCTGCTCTTTTGCCCCTGATGCTTGCATATCCCCCATCCAAGCTCTGTCCATTCTCCCTCCTGGGCATTGCTCAGGCTCAGCTGTGACAGTGATGTGCTGGGGGACCTCTCCTGGGTGGCATTGGAGCCAGGACACCTGTTCCATTTCCAGATCCCCTTCCAATTTCATTTTGGGGGTTTTCTCTGTGCTACAGGGTTTGACATCTTCATATCCAAGACAGATTAAAAATGAGCCTGTACAGACTTAAACAGAGGAAAAAAACTTGAATCAACACCAAAAGCTGCATGTCCTGGTAATAATTCTGGGAAGATGATGTTTTAAGGAGAGCTGTCTCTGTGGTCAGTGCAATGCTTGTGCTTCCAGGGCCAGCCAGCATGGCCTGTCTCTGGAGCTTGCAGAGGTCTGGTGCAGCCAGAGCTCCCCAGCCTGTGAGTCTGCACTCAGACTAATGTTACCCACAGCTGGCCATTTCAGGTTGGTTCTCCATCTGAGGAGATCACTGTCCAAGGAGGGATAAAGGCCTCCTTTCTTCTGAGTAACATGTGAAATCACAGCCTGAGCCCTGGTAACAGGATACTGGTGGCTTCAGTTCTGTCGATAAGGGGGAATGCTTCTTTTCCTTGTTGTTGTTAATCCTGGGAGTGGAGATCAGTTGCAGTGCAGGTGTCTGATTTTCATTAAAATTGCAAATTGGACTGAATGCTTGATCAGATAACAAAGACATCATTGAAACCATGTGTCTTCCTTCAGCAGCAGAACAGGACAAGACAAAGGATTTCCCAGTGTGTGTCCACTTGTGCATATTTACTGCAGAGAAAGAGTCTTAATACTTTGGTCATGGGTGAATAAATAGCTTCTAAGAAATGCCAACCCTATCAAACTTGCTGTAGCTTTGGAACAGCTTTAGAGTCGAATAGAAGAACTACAGTATTAGCCCTTTGGGGAAAATACAGGCTGCTCTCAAAGGAAATCAATTAACTGCAGCATCTCTTTGGTCCCAATTCATCAGATCTTCTCTTTTTATCAAAGCACTTAAGTGTTTTCTTAGATTTAAGCATGAGCTTAAGTGCTTTGGTGAACAAAGATGGACTTTCACACGTGGTCCTCTCCAGAATCAAGACTGTGCGTTTTTCACTATGGGAAAGAGAACAAGTTCGATAGAGAGGTTCAACCACTTGTTCTGCTTGGGAATCACATGCAACAAAGTCATCTGGATTAGGAAAAAGTGGGGGCTGATGGCATCTGCATGATGTTTGGAAAGGAAATTCCTCATGCAGAGTCCTCCTGGCACCTAAACAAAGTGATTTTGAAGTAAACAAACACACAAACACTGTGTTTCCTACAACAACATCTCCTGACAGATGCCATTGCATTTATGTCTTAATTATGTCTTGTTTTAGATCATTGTCCTCTCTTCTTCCTCTTTGTGGAAAATACCCTTGGACTTCCCTTAGCAATGATGAAGGGAGCAGCTAAAGAAAGGTTCATCCAACCCAAATTACTAGTTAGCAGATGTCTAGGATAATCCTTTAAACACCCCAGAAACCAGGATCAATGAGAAAGGTGCTGAGCTGTGCCTACACATAGTCAAGCATTTATGTTTAAACTCTGTAAGACAGAGAATTTTGAGCTGTGACCCATTTGGCTGGTGTTTGCAGAGCTTCTGAAGAAGTCTTATTGAAAGTGGAACATGTTAAATGGGTACTTGGCATTAGAGGAAGCCCGAACGACCTTCTCTCAGCTGTCAGCAGTGTTAGATACAGCCACAGGAGTTTAGGGATGAAAGAAATTCTGTTCCTGGTGCAGGAGAGCAATGATATCTCTGGTTAAAAACTTCTTATTTGGAGGCTCTACCAAGTCTGCTCTGCTCCACGGTAATGTTGCAGGAGGAATTCCTCAAGGAGTTTGACAGGTCCTAGCTTGAGAGGGAAGATAATTCTTGGCTTTTACAATGAGACAGTAATGAGAAGTTCCTCACGCTCTGCATGCACAGTGAACAACGCAGCTCTGAAAATGTAACTTGCTGTCCTGGTGTCCTTGAGTAAAGCCTGCTCAGCCACGGCTGTCTCCAGCAAGTCCCATCCCATTTTTGGGCAGTTTGCTTTGTTCTGAGTGAAGGACACAATGCAGAAATTGCTCTGGCCATGGGGACAGTTGTGCAGGGACACCTGGGAGCGCTGTGCTCAGGCAGCTGTGCCTTGGGACACTCTGGTAAAACAGGCAAATTCAGATAAACTGCAGCTCTGAGAAAGAGCAGAACTCCCTACCCCCAAATGCTGTGAAAAGCCTATAAAGGCTGTGAAACAATTTGTTTTCTGAAGAGTGGGTATTATTTAAATTTTACAGAAACATGCAAGGAATTCCTTTGGGACTAGGACACACAATACAGACATACAAATGGATTGCTCTGACAGCTTCCCATGCAATGAGCACTCAGTATTTACTGTTCACTTTCATCCCTGGGTAAATAGGAGATAATTTGAAAATATTTTCATTCCTCTCAGAGTATCACTTGGGATATCTGTAGAATCACTCAGCGTCATGATTCCAAGAAATCTGCCAGGATTGTGTTCTGAAGTTTGCTTTGGATATAAAAGGACTCAAAAGGCCATAGATTATCCCAGGACATATCAAAACATGCATTAAAAATTTCCACGTTCTTGAACTTGTGGTAAAAGTCAGCCACATTCAGTCAGTTCTGTTCAAGTTTAAACTCAAGGGACCTTCTCTCTGCTTGCCAGTGTGTCAGTGCCTCGAGGGGAGGTGGAAACTGCTCGCTGGACTCTGCCCTGTCCTATCAGAAGAGAAGCAAGTGCTGGAACAGGCAGGGAAAGCATTTGGGCTACAAAGCGTGAGAAACTGCTGGCCTAAAATAGGGGTGTGTAGAGTTACAGTGTTAATTAGTGCAGAGGAGCAGCTATCTGGGCACTTGTAGCCTTCTCCCATGGCAGTGGAAATCTGGCAGGAAATTGCTCCGTGCGTGGCTGTCAGATGTGCCATGAGCCCAGCCCAGGCTACAGCAGGTGGTTTTTAAGGACAGCACCCTTCCAGAAGCTTTGGGAAGCAGCTGCTGTTGTCACTATGGGGAAAATGCAGTTTGCTCCACCTCTGCTTTGCTATTGCCTAAAGGGATGAACATTACAGAGAGCCAACACCCCCATCCTTGCCTTTTGCTTTAACTTAAAGGATTTGATGCTGTAGGTTTTAACTTTTATATTTTTCAAATCCTGTACTGCTAGTGTACCTGAAGTTTTCTGTAGCTTGTTAAATGCTGCTCTCTTATGCTGTTCTCTGTGCTAAGATAGACATAACAAAACCTCTAACTTGCCCTTCAAGGACACCTAGAAACAAGAACTGTAAACCATCATTTTAGGAAGAGGGGGGCAGGCTTGGGGGAAATCACATCGTTGGCTGTGTTCTGGTTGGTGAATGGATGTTGATATGAAAGTGTGAAGCTCTTGTGACCTGCAGTGTCCATTTTGGGATTCACCAAGGCAGGAACCTCTGGAGCCCGAAGTGTGCACCTGAAGGCCTTTCAAATAAATATCACCTTTATTCCTTTATTCCTGTCTGGTCTCTGTTTCTAGGTAGCCAATTGAGGGCATCAGATTTCCCGCCTCCTCCATGTGCAGAACATCACCAAAGGACATTGCTGGTTCCCTGGCTGCCACCTTCTTACCACCTCTTATATCAGCAACAACCTGTGGTCAGCAGTGAGGTGAAGGTGATGCAGGGTGGCACACTGGCATGGGTACACTCCTGTTGTACCAAGCTGGTGTCAGAGGATGCAGCATAGAAATGGATGTCACAGCTGACCTCTCATGGAATTGCATCAGGAAACCCTGCCCACGTCTGTTTGAGACCTAAGCCCTGCCCATCCCTCTTGTTTCAAACCTGTTAGCAGAGGATCATTTCTAATCACAGCAGAATGGTGTCAAGAAGCAGCTGAAATCCTCACTGGGAAGGAGGTTACAAGCAACAGCCACAAGATCAGCAGGAGCCCCTTGGCCAAAACCATCTCATAAAGAGAAATGGGCCAGAAGGGCAACATCAGTGACCCTGAGATTGTGTGGGGTTTTATCAGTTTAAATAATCTTATCTGGCAACTGTTCTAAACAAAAGCTGGGGTTTCATAGCCATCCTCAATGCTTTTGCCTCTGCTACAGTGGCAAGTTGTATTTTGGGGGGGATCAGTAATGGAAAACAGATGTTTAAATGTGTACAACAAGAAGCAAAAAAGCAAATTTTCTGCACAGTCTGACACGAGCAGGATGGTATCTCTGAATTGACAAAATGAGACCCATGTTAATGAAACACAGGATTAAACAAGCTGCTGCTTTCTAATTGTTGTGCAAAGCTGCTTTTGTGACAATAAAATTTCAGTCCTTGTAGTATATCCCATCAGAATTTTATTTTAGCAGAGCCCACTCCTAGTTCATACAGGGATAAACTTCTGTCTAAATGGTGTTGCAGGAAAGGGCTACGCTGCCAGAAAGACAATGCAAGATTAATTATTCACCCAGCACACTGCTGCCAGGCTACGAAAAATGCTTCTAAGTATTCTTTTAATTAAGAAGAGATACTTCCACTGAGTAATGAGGAGGCCTGCTTTGAAATCAGAGAGATTCCAGTATTTCAGAATTAGTTTCCATTCCAAGTTGGATTTCTGAAGCGTGTCTATTCAGAAGGTTTTTTTAGTAGTGTCAAAATATTATGCCAGTCAAAATATGTGTCTCCTACAATATTTAAGCCTTCAATGAACACTTGTAAATTATTACCATGAAAAATAATCTAGTTGAATAATGTTTCTTTTCCTTTAAACATCAAAACAGCCTCCTGAAATACATTACTTTGGACATTCTTCATTTTTGCATCGAAAACTATTTTATTTTTTTTTACACCAACAGTAGCAGTACCTGCAAGTTTCATTTTTACTTCTCTTCATCAAAGGCATGTGATACAAAACATGAAAAGGAATGATTTAGTAAGATTGTTTTATGGCATGCATTTAAACATGCAGAACTAAAGTGAGATGGTTCAAGAAAATATTGGAATTGTTCTATTTAAAATGATAAAGATCAACTTGTCCCTTTTCAGCGTGTCTCCCTGTTATTCTTGGATGAGGAATAAACAGTTTTGGAGTGAATGTTGCATTGAAATCCATTGAGAAAAAACTCAAACTTTTATATTATTTGCTGGGAAAAATGATGATTCTGTGAGCTGACATTAAGGGACAGATTTTCAACATTATTCACCCATTGAAAATAGCTCCTATTGTTCCCAAGTTCAAAAGCCTCTCTGGTTATTGCAACTTTGTCCTAAATATGTAGCTGAACAGTTGGGCTCAGACTCCTAAAATTCAGTTGCACACACATGACTTCCTGTGCAGTTTCTGCCCAGTGCATGCAGGGATGCTGCTCCCACCCTCCAGCGATGCCACAGACATTGAGTTTGTACTTGCATTTCACAGGAGTGTGGGTTTGGCTGCAGCAGGAGCCCAGAGAGGTTGTAGGAACCTCTTTTCCTCACTCAAAGCAGGACCTTGGCATTTTACCATGTTTTTGATGAGTGCATGAAGAGAAATGTGGCTGTTTTGTCAGATCAGCCAGTGGTAGATGTAATTGTTGCTTTTGGGCTTACCAGGAGATGAAAGGTCTCTTTTAGGTTGAGGGATGTTGTGTGGTTTGGGCGCTTGGTCGTCCCACTGGGTTCTTTTGGGGGGGCTCTTCCCCTCAGGCCTCATGTAATCTCCTGCTCCGTGTCCACATAGGCCAGGTGATGGTTTCACCACGGGGAAGTTGCTCTGGGATTGCAGCCTTCACTGAGACAGCACAAGCTTGACCAGCCAAGAGGCTGTGTCCCCAAACAGGAGCAAAACCCACTCCCCAGTGGAGTGTGGGGCTGGGGGCTGCAAGAGCCCCCGGCCTGTTTGGAAGGACAGGAGGTGGCGAGCGCTGCAGTTGTGGCCAGAGATCCTTGGGCCCCGCTAAAATTTCACACATGATTTCTCTGTGAAACTGCAGCAAGATAAATAAGATTTGGTATGAATTTAAACATAAGACTGGTTATGTTATTTGGGAACAAAACAGTTGCATAACCCTGTAGAAAAGAGCGCAGCTGTTCGTGCTGGACAGCGTGCCAAGAGCTGCGCTCTGCTCCCCGCCAGAGGTGCGGTGCCTCAGTCGGGCTTCCTTCCCCTCTCCTGCATGGTGACACTGCCTCCCCGTCCTGGGGGTCCAAGGTACATCCACCAGCCCCTCCTCCCTGGTTCCAGCAGTCACAAACGAGTGGATGCCTTGCACTGCCCCCGCTGCCCTGCGCGCTCCCTCCGCCATCAATGTGCTCAGCATGGCAATCGGATTTGCTGTGAGATTAGGGCAGTGTAATCTCATTAAGGATGACAAGCTCCACTGGGCCGCTCTGCAGCTCGCTGCATATCCCCCCTCACACACACACAGGGCTTTGACGAGCAGCTAGAGCAGAGGTAACGGCCCTGCCAGCTCTGTGGCACTGCAGGGACAGGCACTGGATGGAGCTGGGCATCAGCACAGTCCCACAGCAGTGAGATCTACCCCTGTGTGCTGGGATGGTTGATCAGAGCTAGACCTGGTCCAGCTCCCAATGAGCTGTCGCTGGGCTGGGTTAACCACCACCCTGAGTAATGCTAATGGTCTGAACAGACCCCAGACTACATTCACCAGAGCTGCTCTGCAATGCAAGAACCTGCAGGGAAAGGATGGGGACTGTCCTACACAGACACTGTCAAACAACCTGCAGGGAAAGGATGGGGACTGTCCTACACAGACACTGTCAAACAACCTGCAGGGAAAGGATGGGGACTGTCCTACACAGACACTGTCAAACAACCTGCAGGGAAAGGATGGGGACTGTCCTACACAGACACTGTCAAACCTCTCCTGCTCACTTATCTTAAAGGGGACATCCTACCATTAATGCCTCAGTCTGTGTGCAAAACATTTCCCAAAATATCCCATATTACATGATAATATATTATAACATAACATATTTATAACGTAATATATTCCTGTTATTTTCTTTGCCTGTTATTTTTATGTGCTAAAATTAAAATCAAAAAGGCAATGGCTAATTTGCATATGCAAATCAGAAGTTGATACGCTAATAATTGCCTGCAAATAGTGCAGGCACTAATTCTGAAAGGAAAATGCTTGAGAAGGAAAACCAGGACCTAAACCACATGGAAGGTATTACAGGCAAACAACTGCCTCAGTGACAACAAAAAGAGAAAACTAATCCTACAAGTTTTCTGGGAGCTCAATTTTATTCACATTCCCTCCCTGGGCATTAGATGGAAATCCTTCTTTTGTGAAGAACTGTGAGCTGGGCTGTGCATCCCCCTGCGTGCTGCCATGCCCATCCTATTTCCACGAGCCCCACTAATCTCACCTAGGGTACAAGCCTCTCTCAGTCATTTCAGGAGAGGTTGTGGATGCCCCCACAGAGAAAAGAGAAAAAGCAAATAGGACAGTTTCTGTGTGCTGATGCTCTGCCTTATTTCTACTCAGAAAAGTTGATCAAATACTTCCCTGAAATGCAAAATATTTTCGAAGCTAAAGATAGTTCAGGCAGAAAAGCAGACATCTAACTGACACTGAGCAAATAAATACAAGTTATGAAGAATTCTTAGTGAAAATAAAACCTGGGAGGAATGGAGCTTGTAACTGAAAACAGGGCAGGAGCCTGGGATGATGGCAGGCTCCACTGATAACCATTGGCTCTGTCCACAGGATCCAAGTTGGGGCTGGAGTTTCCACAACAGAACCAGAACAGTCCAGAGTTTCTGTCAATGCCACCAAAACCCATGCTGCAGGTGAAGGAAACTGCAGATGGTGTGGCTTGTGAGCAGTGCTGGTGGCTTCCAGCGAGCAGTGTGTCTGGTCTGGGGTCCACAGAGTACCTGGACATTACTGGACATGAAGGCTGCAGTTGGGTGTGTAAATGCAGTGTCACATAAAGAGACCAGAGGAGGACTGAGGAAGACACTAATGGCTGAGGAATGGTTTTGCAGAGTGGGCATCCTCTCGTCTGGTGTTTCAGTTGAGAGGTACTCTGGTCTGGTGGGCTGAAGCCTTATTCTTTCATGGGATCAGCACTTAGTTCCCCAGCATTAGGCTGATTTCCTTGGCTCAAGGAGGTCAAAAGCACTGGCTGTTGTTTGCAGGGTTGTATTCATGGTAGTGCCAAGATAAAAGCCTGTTTCCACCCATGGTGCTGCCAAGGCAGTTTCCCCTCCTCAGTGCTGGGGCACTGAGCTGAACCCAGCTGCTCCCCTGGGACAGGCTCTGCCCAGCACACACAGCCTCTGTCCCAGGGAGGAAGGGCTCCTTTCCACAAAGAACTGATGAAATTATGCAGAAGACTGGCAAAAACAGAGGAGAAAAATTCTCAACTACTTAACACTTCCGATAGCTGCTGTTGTTTTTATTTCCTGGGGCTGAACCAGGGCTATTTTGCAGAGTGGGAGTAAATTCCATATTGAAATACCACAATGAATATTAGCTATTAGTAATGCCTTGATAGAAACACAAGATACAACCACAGTGATCAAGAGGGATATGCCAGAGATGATTTCACTGTTCCAGAAGCTAATGAGCTTGTTGGAGGAAGGCACTATTATTAGCTCCTGCAGATCCTTGCAGCCTGCCTGTTCAATAAACTGCTGCTTGTGGGGCTTTGCAGGATGGTTTATTGCAGAGCATGAGCCCACGTGGTTTCCATCCTGTGACAGCATCCTGCAAAGCCCATGCTGGTGTCCCTGGGGTTGTCAGCTGTGATATGAGCCGTGCTGCAGCCTCCCCAGACACCTTCCTGCACCTGCTTAATCTCCTCGGGCTTCATCCTTCTGCACCTTTCACCTGGAGGGGATGGGGGTTGTGTTCAGCTACTCCCATGGGCAGATGCTGAGAAAAGCCTACTGCAGTGGTTGAATTCCTGGGGCAGCCCTGGGCTGCTGTTTTAATCAAGACCATACAGATTCCTCATTTTACACTTTGGGGTAAGCAGTAAGTGAGTCCGGGGCCATACCAGAGTCCTCTGGTTATTTGCACGTTGGGGAAGTCCATATGAGCCAGCAGAGAATCACAGAATAATTAAAGTTGGAGAAGAACTCTCAGATTATTGAGTCCAATCATTAACCTAACACTGCCAGGCCCACCACTAAACTATGTCCCTAAGCATGATGTCTACCTGCTATTTGAACACTTCCAGGGATGCTGGTTCCACCACTTCCCTGGGCAGCCTCTTCCAATGCCTGACCACACTTTCAGTGAAGAAATATTTCCTAATATCCAGTCTAAACCTCTCCTGGTGCAGCTTGAGGTCGTTTTCTCTTGTTCTATCTTGTTACCTAGAAGAAAAGACTGAACCTCTTTTCAGGGAGTTGCAGGGCAGTGCCATATGAGGGAAAAGCTCAGCTGACAGGCGCCGCTGTCACTGCTCCTTCTGCAATCTCTGACCATGTTTGATTTCAAAGGGATGTATATAATGGCTCGACTCAACTTGAAAGCTCTTGGATGTGATTCTTCTCCTCGCCTGGACAAGGCAGGTTGATTTTTCTTAATGCAGCCAATGCTGCTGGGCAGGGCAGGCAGGGAAATGAGATCAAAGTTCAGCCGAAGCCTTTCAAAGCGAAGTAGCAGAGTAACTTTTGATTGGGCTCTTAACTAAAGCTTCACAGCCACCCTTTGAAAGTGCCTGGACCCAGTATAAACCTTGCATTATGCATGGGAAACACCCAGAGCAAATGCTTTTATCATCCAGAGCAATCAGGGCTGGCTATTAGCCGAACACAGCATTAAGAGGACAAAAATTGGGCCTGTTGATGCTGCTGAGAGAAGTTATGAAGTGCAACGAGTTTTCCACTCTGAAAAACAAGCCTGGAGTAGGAACATGGGCAGCAGAGATGAAGTGGGATCTCCAAAGAGGGCTGAACTCACAGCCCATCAGGTCTAGCTCAGTTATCCCCAGCATTGTCAGGGCATGCACATCCTGAGGCTGCTGCCGCCTCACTTCTCTAAGCAGCTTTGGAAGCAAATCTGTGGTGCCCACACCAGCCTGGCAGTCTCACTTTGCGCCTTAATATGGCCAATACAGCAAAGTCTGAGCATCCCTGTGTGGGGCAGAGGACACTTCCAGCCATCCCAGGGCAAACAGTTTGTGTGAAACTGTTTGGCAGCAAAGGGAGCTGCAGCAGCTCTCAAGGTTATGGGAACCAGGAGAGGAGGCTGAGACGTTGGGGTGAAATTGTGGACCTCTGGAGGCTCTTCTTGGCCCTGCTACAGCCTTTCTGCATGACATTAGCTCTACTTTTTCTTTTTTTTTTGGTGAAGAAATGATTTTCATTTGCTGGCGATGGGGTCCTTCATCTTTTCTGGTCTGGGTTCTCTCTTGGTAGATGGGAAATGCTTCCTTTTCTCCAAGGGGCTCTCAGGATGCATGTCTGTTCTCACCACTGAGGCGCTTGCAGACTGAGGTGATGAGAAACCTATAAAAACATATCCAGCTCTGTCAGAACTGAAAAAAATGAAATGGGAAACAAATGTTCACCCCATATTAGAATAAGCACAGAGGGATTGCTTGCTCTGCTGGAAAAAAAAAAAAAAA
>VZTN01028712.1:1048688-1080245 GCA_013400515.1 Erpornis zantholeuca
AAAAAGAAAGAAGAGCATTTCTGTACATTTTGGTCTCCATTTGGTGTGGAACTGCACAGCTGTGAGTACTCCAGGGTGAAATGACAACCCATCCCCGAGGTCGCTCTTACGAATACTGCGCCTTCAGAAAGACGACAGTTTTAAACAATTTGTTCCTAATTGAAAGAGGTCACATGAGACTGACTTTACAAAGTTTACATAACAAAGAGTAATTCTGTTAAGTAAAATGATTAATTCCTGTCACTGCACATCAAACGGTGCAGTTACAAAACAGTATTGTCTATGCTCGCGTTGCATTGAAAGCCATTTTTCCTCCAGTTTCCCTTCCCAGAGCGCAACCTTTTGACAAAGCCTTTACTCTTTGGTGTTATTCAGCGCAGGAATTTGTGAATGGGAAGCGAGTAGGCTGCCATGGACGTGTGAGATATGTTATGGTGGTGTGGTGGCACGCAAAAGACAACAGCTCTTTAGAGCGGGACCAGCTCAGCCAGGGCCCCAGAGCAGAGAGAAATGCTTGCCAGGACAATGTGATGGTTGTCACCCTTCCTCAGCACAATGAGGCATTGAGGGAGACTCATGGCCCAGAATGGTAGATCTGGACTTCGAAATTTTTCCATGGTGTATTGCACAGCCATGTCAAGGACCCAGAACAGCAAACAGCTGAGTAATTTGGTGCTGGGATAGCCCAGGAGGACATGGATATCCTCACACTCATCACACTCTGTGCTTGGGGTGTACACAAGTGCCTGGGATAGCAGAGAAACTGGCTGTTCTGAGAAACTGAAAGCCTTGGAAAGCCCTGGGTGGTACGTGGGGATCTCACAGAAGGAGAGCCTTTACCTTTGGAGCAGCACCCCTGCAGGGTCAGACCTGGCTTTGGAGGGGAGCCTGTGTATCCATGTGGCTGCAGGGAGAGCAGACACAGCACCCTGCCAGTGGGAACAGAGGTCCTTTGATGTCCTCAGGACAAACCTGTGTCTGTGGGGCTGGATGCCACCTTTCTGATTTACTGGGCAAGGGGGAGGTCTGTGCCCCTGCAGACTGGGATGCACTGGGGTGCACAGCTTTGCTGGACGACTGTGCTTGAGCTTGGGCTGGCAATCAAACCCACTGCTGGATTTTAATATGATGTCTCCTGCAGCCCATGAAGTTTTCTTTCCTACTTGTCCTTCTGCTCACATTTTTTAGCCCTAAGACAGACTGTTTCTTGCTTGGTAAGAGCCACAGAGAAAGGAGGTGCTGGTAAGGGCACAGAAGACACAAATTTGTGCTTAATCAGGCTATAGTTCTGCAGCTTCTGAAATTCCTTGTTTGTTCAAATAATCTGGGATTTGTTTGTGTGTAAATTTATCTTTCCCCAGCCTGTGAAGTAGAAGTGACTTTCCTGTAAGAAGTTATTCTTGCTTGCTTATTCAAATAGAGTGTTTATTTACTCTCTTCATGTTTTTTCTCATTACAATCCCTTTCCCTCCCTTTCTCCAACCTCCCCTTGGATCTCTCCTTCCTTGCCTGCATTTCAATTCAAAGCCCTGTTGGAGTTTTCCATTCTCTTCTAGGGCTGAGTCACTGACTTTTGTCAGCCTCCCACCATGGATGGCAAGGGGGAGGAGGAAGAGAAAGAAGAAACAGACAGAAATTGCTTCAACACCAGCCAAAACTTCATAAAAAGGCCCAAATGTTATGGCATCTGAAATAAAATCAAGTACAAGCAAGCCCTGCCAAATCTCCCTTGAAATGCTGGAAATCTGGAAGTGTTCAGCGCAGTTAAAGAGCATCTTTCTAACCCAAATGTCAGTGGAGGGGTCAGGGCACATATCCTGCTTTGCAGGTGGGATTGTCGTGTTCTCGGCTCTTTCCAGGCACAGGCAGGCTCAGCATCCCTCCCCTGCTGTGAGGGCATTTGCTCTGCAGGGAGATGATGCCATCCATGGCTCAGGCTGCAGTTTGGTGGCCTGGTAGCCCACGCGTGGCAGAGCTTGAGATAATCCCTGGATGAGCACATGTTGGAGCAATGCAAGGAATGGCTGAACACCCAACTCACCTCCAGCCCCAGTCCTGCCCTGGCACTGCAGGAGCTGAGGGAAGGAAGGGTTGGGGCTGCTGCTACATCCCAATGCCATCTTCAGCCTTGGCCATGCACAGCCTGAGCTTTGGACCCTGACTTCCAGGGAGTGCTCCCAGCCAGCGCCCAGGCAGCAAGGGCACGCAAGGCAAACATATCCCCTGTACAAATCACCCAGTGCCTCTTTTCCCCCCTCATTCTCATGGCAACAGATCTCATTTCCAACTAGTGAGAAACCTGCCAAGGCTAATTAATCTGTCTGGGATGATGACAAGTTTCCCCTTGTTGAAATCAGACTCCTTATTCTAGCAGAAAGCCCTGGGCTCAGCATGTCACCCAGCATGCCAGAACCCTGCTGCTGGCTATGGGAAGCTCTGAAGCTCACTGAGCACCTCAGTTGTGGGTGCAAGGAGGGCTCAGACTTTGAATTCTTCAGAGCATACAAAACTGCTGTGACCAGGCCTCTGCTTTCCTTGTTTGGGTGGAAATAATGGAGCAAAGAGTTTTGTGTCTACAGGGAGAAGTCCCATCTCTCCCAGGTCTTTGCCTGGAAAGGGAAGAGTTGAGAATTGCTCCACAAGGATATTTGAGTTGGATTTTGTCCCTGCCTTTGATTACCTTCTGGAAAAGCCTGTTTTTTCCACAGACTATATGAGTACTAATCTTCTCCCCATCAAGCTTCCTACATTAAACACCACCCCTCTCTCACCCACCAACTTTCACTGGCTTTTCCAAGCCCAGAACAGACCTTACATGGTTTGCCTTCATGGCACTTGGCTCCCAGAGCTCCCAGAGTAGGTGAAGGTTCATTTCAATGTAAGTCCACCAAAATCTACTTCTGCCATAAAAGGCTATCACTGGCAAGTTTCAGGCATTTTCTACACCTCTTGCCATAAATCTAAGCAGTTTTAACTGTAGTGCCACCAGCTAATCTGTTCTGTTGAGAAAGCAGATTTTGTATTGTTTGTCATTTCAGACACTTTTTCCATCTCTTTCATGTACTAAATCACAAGTTCTCTAATGTTGCAATCCATTTTTCTCCATAAAAGTGTTTAATAATGATAGATTAGATTGGCCTCTCTGACAGATTAGATAGGTTTTTAGGTTTGGCCTTTGATGAAATTACAAGGGAGAGCACGAGACAAGTAGTAAAAACGTCCTCGTAGTGAAAGGTTTGACTTCTTATCTTCGTAGATTAGCACCCTGCCTCTGCAAACAGCTTCCAGAAAGCTTAATGAGTCTGTGGGGACTGACTGTTATCAGGAATAGTTGCTCTCTGGGGACTTGAAGGGCAAGAAGCAGCCACTTTGATTTAAAGAGTAAAAATATACTGTGCTGCCCACTGCACGGGCCATTAACCAAAGGAGGCCAAGGGCTTCCTCAGTGCTGCACACACACTGTCCCTTCCCTCCATCTCCATGCACACCATTTCAACACAATTTGAGAAACCCAGCACAGCCAGTGTGAGGGGATGGGTAAAGGTTTGTGGTTTAAGTTCTTGGTCCTGTCCACTGGGTCCAGCCAGGCAGGAAAGGGACAAGACCTGGAGTCTGGGATGAGACATGAGTGGGAAAACCAGTGTGATTTCCAGCTGATAAAAAGGAGTCTGAGGACATCCTCTGTCCACCTGCACCTCTCTCATGACATGTATTCATGGCAGACCAGTATGGTCTCCCTCTGCCTGCCTCCAGGAGCTGGGCCGGAATTTCAGGAGCTGGGAGACAAACAGATCCAAGTGCACCCTACTGATTTACCTATGGCTGTGATGAGCTGTGCTCCTTAGCTGTCACTAATGTGAAAGGAGACTGAACTCCAGAAAGATACCAAGGGGATGGAAAAGATGGAAACCAAAGCTCTCAGTGTCCTTTTCAATTGCAAAAGTGTTGAAAGATCCTTAGAGAAACAGTTCTGCAGAGAGTCTGTGATGCACAAATATGCTCTGAGAATGATGCAGGCCAAGTGCTTCCAGGAGGAGCAGGAATGGATGGATCAAGCTTGTGGAAGCTGTGTGTGAGGCACCATCCAGAACTCTCACAGGGTCAAAGAGGATGCATGGGAAGGCTGCACGACAGGGAGGCAATGGGGAGTCTGTCAGAGAAGCAGCTAAGCCAGCTCGTTTAGTCTGGCAGAGATGAAGGGTGGTCTCTAGAAATACACATTTACAAAGCAAGGCCCCATATTTATTTATATTTTAATTTGATTAGTTTGAAAATGGGCACCCCAGTTTTGTTATTTTGGTTTTGTTGGGGGGGAGGGGGCATTTGTTTTGTTTTGGTTTTTTTTATAAAGTAAATGCAGTAGGGTTCACTGCATATCAGTTTCCTGAAATTGCTCCATGCTATAGAAAATTTCAAGTGTTCACATTTACTTTTATCTTCTTCTCCAGAAGGCTGAGTTCAAAGGTGGCAGGAAGTGGTGGAGGGACTGGAGGAGGGGGTCCTGCCAAGATGGACCTGTACCTACCGGAGCTGTGTGGGAACACAGAGGATCTCCAGGTGCAGCCTATGCATCTTGTGCTTCATGGCTGTGTTTGCTCCTTGGCAGCCATGTGTCCCAGTGAGCTCATCTCCCTGAGGCCAAAATCCCTGAGGTGGCCTCAGCCCAGCAGTCAAGGGGTTGGATGTTTGGTCACTCACAGGAATCTGGGCATTTCCAGGCCAAAAGGAGGGTGTTATCTTCCTGTATGAACTTCTCTGATGTCTGAATCTGCCCATGGCTTCCTCCAGCAGCAATGAGGAATCTCATAGCAGTTTCACCACAGACTACCACTTTTATTTTTAATTAACACAGAATATTTTCCTTTCAACAAATCGAAGCCCAAAAGACATCCTGGGCCTTTGCATTGTGTTTTTAAGGGACAGCCCTGTCCTGGAGGGGCTACAGGACTCATCCGGATGTGTGATGGGGTGCCCTATGGAAGTGCCACAGCCCCAGGGACCTTCTACAGGGCTGAGCTGAGCACTGGGCTTCAAATTCCAGGGGGGAAGTGCCAGGATGTGCAAAGGACTCTCACAAAGAACAGATGACTTTGCTGAGAGAGGATGTCACCTCCCTGTCTTGGGAGTGCCAGTGTCTCTTTTTCTTTTTTCTAACCAGGAGAAAATAAAAATCGTTGTGAAGCTCGTGGAGATTTCTGAAGCTGCTCTGGCCCTGCAGCTCCAGCCAAGGAATGCTCAGAGGGTGTCAAGGCAGCATCACTTCCCTCTGTGGGAAAAGGAAACATGCTCTCCTGCAGCAGAGCCCAGGCATTCCCCCAGAGAAGGCAGATTTGTTCCTCTATAGAAATTTCTTGTGTTGTGGAGGTGGCTGTGGTGCTGCGTTCTCAGATCCTGATTCCAGCAAAACGAATAGCTGGGTTGATTCTGGTTGGTGAAAAAAGTGTCTTAACAGCATCACCAAGTTGTTTTACTCTGGAACAAGTCCCCAAACTCCATGGGGTTGCAGGTTCAGTTTCACACTGTGAACACTTGGATTCCCCTGTTCTGACAAGGGAATCTTCCCTTCCCTTCATGCTACCAGATTAATTAGAAAAGTCTTCAAACTTCCCAAACACAATGATTTCCCTATGATTTTTTCAAGTAAGCAATTTATTTTAGAAATAACACCTCAGCCTTGGGGACCTGCTATCTATGCAAGTGGCTTTTATTAACTGCAGAGAGGAATCCTTCGGGGTGAAAACACCAGCATTCAGAAGACTCTAATACACTGCTAATTTGTACTTATTTATTTATTTGACAAAAGCCATGAAAACTGAATGGCATCCCAAGGATTATTTTAATCTCCTTGCCATTCTCTGGGTATTGTTTGTATTCTGGGGAGATCACTTGAAATTTCAGCACTGTCTTTTCATACAAAGGATATGTTATTAACATGCATGTTCTTTGGCAGCAGTTCCACGTGCTTTTTGAATCAGGAAGGCATTTTTTATCTTGCTCTCATTTGAAAGGTGGAAAAGCTGTTTTTCCATTAGGACAGATCATCAAGGGAAATAGCTCAGGCTGGAAGAAATCAGTCACGGGAGTGTCAATTTAGCTGCACAGGGCCCCAGAGGGAAGATTGGAGGAGTTTGGCTCTGTCTGGACTTCATCTAACACAGACGACTGTCCAGGCCTGATGGCTCTTTGGTGTGGACAGTGACATCCAGGGAGCCTGTGAGGATCTGTGGGGCAAGGTGAGACTGGACATGGCACGGAGAAGGAGGGACCAAAGCACGAGCCACGCTGCTGAGGATTCTTAACTTGTGACATATGCTGGCAGCAGAGCCTGGCTCCTTTGGGCTCAGTGAGATGCTTTTGGCAACAGAAGGGGTTCAATTCCCCTGTCACCTGGGCTGATAGCAGCTCCCTGTAAGCCAGGCCAGCCCTGCAGAGCTCGACTCTGCTTGAAGGCTTAGCTCATGCACTCTGGGTTAATCTGAATTAGCAGCTTTCTCTAGACATGACTCTTTTTCTGCTGCCAGGAGGATGAGCTGTTTTTACCAGTGTGGCTGGATCCAGAAGGGAATTTCTGTCCACAGGAGGGGCTTGGAGCAGAGATGCAGCAGTGAGATTCCCCCCAGCACAGCTGGACACCCCAGGAAGGGACTCTGTGGACTCTGCCTTGCCTGTGCTCCTGGACACCCCCCAGCATGACTTTATCTTTTGGCCTAAACATGTGTGCAGCTGTTTCACTGACTGGGCCTGGAACAAACTTGCCTGATAATGTCTCACTTTGGCTTTCCCAAATCTGTTTGTTGGGAGCGATCTTGTACATCACCTTGTGCTGCCAACTTCATCTGCAGCCAAGAAAATTAATGGCCCCAGCTGGCTCCATGTTTTTCCCTAGAGAAAGGGCACAGGTGAGAAGGGAAGGTGCCAGCAAACAGCCACAGTTGGGTGTCCTGGGAGATGGTTGGAGTGTCCCCTTTTCTCACACGTGCAGGCAGTGCCCTCTAGTGCCGCTGCCTTTTGGACTAAGCTGGGAATGTTAAATAACAAGAAAAACGAAAAGCAAAGCTCTGGTCTGAGCTGACGGCACAGACAGACAGGCATAAATCCCTAAGTTCTGCCAGCGCCCTGGGCACGGGGTGGCCGTGGTTGCCCTTCTCCCTGGAGGAGCTGCATTGGTGGTGGCCATGGTGGCCAGTGGTGAGGAGAAACTGGGCCACTGTGGAGAGGTGAGACACAGAGGAAAGCCCATTAGACACTGGGGATTTTCCCCTGGAATGGGAATCACAGGAGGAGCACAGATAATGGGTGGTGGCTCTGCACACTCTCCCAGTGGTGCCTCATGTCCTCAGCCTAGTGGCAAGGATCCGTCCAAACATGAGGCACGTTCATGCTGGAAGCTCCTTTACATCCTGTCACACTCTGCTGCCACCAGAGCATCACATTTCAGCCAACAGGTGATGACAGTCACAGTCCTGGTGAGACAGGTGCCACTGGCATAAATAGGGAGAAAAGTTAAATCTGTTTTGAATTAGGAAAACAGCAATGTTAGTTTAGGTTAGAGATTTCTTTTGTATCTTCTTTTTATTTCTTCCTCTAAGAAATGTTTTTTATTGTCTTGTAAGTGCTGAACATTTCATTTTCATTTCTTGATTGCAGTTTGTTTGCTATTGGCTCCTGGCTCTAATCAGCTGTGCTTTCCAGAAGGGAAAAAAGGTTTTTCTTTTCTGGATGCTTGTATGTTTAATGAAAAAAGAAAGCCAAAAAACTCATCCTACCTCTGATTTGAAGAAAATTTTCATTGGTACCCTTGGGAAAAGGTGAAAAGCTTTTCTATTAAACACAATGAAAAAGGAAATTTGATCCATATGATTCCAGCCTCTTCCTTCTTATTTTGGGCAGCATTCTCAGAGGATCTTTTATCTTCATATCATCCTGGCTGACACTAGCCACAACCCATGTACTGCTCTCAACATACTTGAGCACAACCTTGCTGCTGGAAATGCCTCCCATTTCTCAGCCAGGAAGGTGTCAGTTATTACTTCTACCCCATTGGTTTCTGGGGACTGAGTGGGGAGCAGGTTTCTTCTGTGTCAGTTGAGGTAGGTACACACAATTAGAAATTGCTCACTACTCCTTAGAGATGGAGACCGATGGGAAGGGACAGAGCTTTGGCACATCCCTTCAGGCAGACTCGGGGCCAGGTGAGGTGCTGAGCAGAGCTGAGCTCTGGCAAGTTGCCTCTTCTCTGCCTGTCTCAGGTCCTTGCTGTGAAAGCCACAGCTCCATCTCAAGGTCCCTCCACCCACACCCACAGATTTCATGAGCAAACCTGGGTGGCAGCAGGGAGATGTCCCAGGTGAGGCTGGTGGGCCCCAGAGGTGTATTCTGAGGAGTGCTTTAGTTTTTCTAATTAATGCAATCCCAACAGTCAAGTTTTTTGTCTTCAACAAGTCCAAACTGACTAAACTGGCTCCGCTGGAACATCCTTTCTGAAACTTAGAGGACTGGATAAGTCTTTGGTTGATACACAAATATCCTGGTCTGATACCAGAAGAAGAGCAATCAAGGTGTCTCTTCCTGACACACAGTGAAAACCTGGACACAAGTGCTTTGTGGATTCCTGCTGAAGTTGATACTCTGATATTGATTCCAGTGAGATGGTGCCTCATTAACAGAAGAGTTTTCATGCAGCTGTACCCCCCTGCCAGCATCTTCCTTGGCCAGAAGGTAACTCTCTTTCCTTTTAGTGAGCTGAAGTTCTTAGTTAATACTCATTTTTCCTTAAATGATATTTCACTGGTACAGTAAATGATCAATTTCTGTTTCTTGTAATCAAGGTCAGGTGTGAGAGAATAATAGTCTCCCACCCTAGCCTGGCACACCACATGGAAATGATTTATTGCATTTCTAAAAGAGGATTCTTGACATTTTGAAAATGCAGTGTAGTCCAACAGTAATTAAGCAAAAAGCAGGCTGCTGAACAATTGATTGCCACTGTCAGCAAAGCCTGATTAACTCAGATGCTTGAAGAACTGCTTCTACCACCCATGAATTAAAGGTTAGTAATTAAATTTATGGGCCATGGCCACTGTCTCTGGATGGCACTTCACATATAAGCATCCCAATGAAGAATAATCAGATAGAAACAACGCAGGTTGTTACCTCAAAGGCTTTTTATTGAGAGACAGTAAAAAGTGGCAGAGGATTGTGCAGCTGTATCAGCCATTGGGTGTCTTGTGGCCAGGAAAGGCACTTCTGTCAGGACTGATGTCCTGACAGGGTGATGGAGTCTTGTTCAAGCTGAGAAGCAGAAACTTGACTTGAACAGGAATTTTACTTCGAAGGGATGAGCATTAGTAATGTCTCTCCCACTTGGAGCCTTCAGGATGAGTTCCTGACCCACCAGCCTGATGCACAATGCTAAACTTGATACAGAAGCCCCTGGCTGAGTTCTCCCAGCGATGGGAGAGGCCAGGCAGTGATGGCAGGAGCTCTTTGGCAGCACAAGCTGGTCACAATCACAGCTGCTGCCAGGGAGTTTGCTTTTGGGCCCACCTGGTCAATGTGGAAAACAGATGATGGACAGCAATTGCCTTGAAAAATCCCTGTAAAGAAAGGGGCATCTTGATGTTCCAAAGGCCCCACATTTCAGGTCCTCCCTTGCGCAGGCTGAGCAACGTGAAAGATTTATGGGAATTTCCCATCCTTTAAAAATACCTAAATTTATGGCTTAGATGTTTGGGGTCGGATCCCACCTTGGGCTGGGCTCCCTCATCTGGGACACACCAGCTCCAGAGTACTCAAAAGGCTACGTGAGTACTCAACCACTGCTACATGACAAATATTTCTGTAAACAACACTTTGGGATTTGAGAAGCCATATTATTTTTACTGGCTTCATGAAAGCTGTGCCTTCATCATGCAGGTTGATTGTGTGTTTGTTGAGATTCAGGAGGTTTTGGGAGATGCCTGAAGTTCTGTTCCTGAGCAGAAGTTAACAGATGTTATTTGATTGCTTTGACAGCCTTAGGCACCGTTTTTGCAGGTTTCTTCCCACCACTGGACTGTCATTTTTCATGAAACTAACTTGAATTTAATTGCAAGGCTAGGTTGGACTCCTGCAAAAGCACTTTGTTGTCTCATTTTCACATTAGGATAAAAATGAAAAAAAAAAATCAATGCATAATGATTTTTGCAATCTACCATCCTCTTGGGTGAAACTCATCCAGAGCAAGATAAAGAACAGTAAAACCCCACTTTTTCTGTGAAGACCCAACTCTGCTCATTACACACTGAAGATTTCTGCAGCTTTCCCCCCTTGCCTGCCAGTCTTGACAGACACATTTTAAATCCTGCACTTTACTGACAGCAGCTTGAAAAGCACAGTGTGATAGAGCTCATGCTGCACCTTCACTGTTATTTTCCCTCATGAACATAGGCCTGCAAACCCTCCTGTGCATTTGGAGGGTGTTTCCACAGCAGCTGGAGGGTTAGTCAGCAGGATCAGGATCAACACTCCCTCGTGGGTGCAAACACACAGCATGGAAATGTGCCCATTGCCACCAGGTTTGCTCTAGCACGAGTTACCTCTTCTGCTAATTGCAGCTCTGTAGCTACAAGATCCAAAGCAGGAGAAATCTCATGGGATTTTTGAAATATTTGCAGTTAATTTTATCAGAGTTTTTGGGAATCTCATATTGCTGGCTTTCAGAATTTGCTCATAGGCTCTTCCTAACTGACACCTGCACTGAATTAGTCTTTCTTCTGTATCTAAGTGGGGAGTTTTTGTCTATCTTATGGAACGTTCAGGACCCTCTGCCTGGTGGTATTGCTGAGGGAGCTCCATGACGAGCACACACAGCTCTCATCTCACACCTCAGGAACATGAAAATGTCACCATGGGGCAGACAGGGGTGGCCAGGGACATGTGGCCAAGGCAGCAGCATTCACTCACACAGCCTGAATGAGATAAATAGGTTGTGATTCATATTTCCATGGGTTTGTACACATTCACACAGCCATACTGAAAGGAGAAGAAAGAGTTATTTATGATGTGTTCTGAAATACAAATTATATCAAAGTCAAAGCTCAGGGTAATTGCTACTGAAGTAGATCCAAAGGTTGGCATTATGATTAAATAGTGCTGCTGCCTTTAAGGGGAAATCTAGTTACAGACAAACAACATGGAGGTCAGCAACAAAATATAATTCAATTCCTAGCTATGAATTAATGAATGTGCTTTAGATTAATTTAAATCCACAAAGAGACTTTGTGTTGCAGAAATATTCATTAGGAAGTTTACCAGATTACTCCTCTGGCAGGGGTTCAGCTTTCTGCACTCCTCCAGGTGAATCCACTTCACACACAGCACAAGGAATGTGCCAGTTTTCCTTACCAAACCCATCTGCTTTGGTTTTTGATGCTTTCCCTCTGTTGCAGCTGTCCTGTACCATGCCTGTCACTGCTCACCAGGCTCTGAACAGGACATCTACAGGGAGCACAAGCAGGATGACAGACTGAGGGTTGCTTGAGCTCAGTTTGGTTTGGTAGCAATTAGGTAACAGTGAAATGGAACCAAAAACCCTGTTGGAGACACCATCCAGGGATCAGGTGGTAGCTTTCCACCGTTTGCTCTGGGATCATGGCCTCTCTGCAGGAGAACACTTGTGTCAGTGGGGCTTAAGTGTGTCCTTAAGTGTGTCCTTAGGTGTGTCCTAACTCATTCTGGTTAATGAGGCTCTTCCCAACCATGCTTATGAGGGCATATGCTCCGAGTCTTTTTTCTCTGTTATTTGGAACCTTTTCTATGTTATAATAGTCTCTGGCCACCTTCCTAAACACGCAAGGAAAAGAGCTGATGTAGCCAAGGACTATCCAGGGGAGAAAAATAAAATGCTTTCAGTGGTCACAAGAGGGGATGAAGTGGGGACAAGCCACACCTGTAGGTTCACAGCCCTGCCAAGGGGTGCTGAGCCCCAGTCCTGCCTCCAGGAATGGTACCAGAGTGAGAAGGGCTCCTGGACACACCATCCCTTCTCGGGAGGGACCTGAGGCCGGGGAGACTGTGCTGGCAGGACGTGAAAGCAGCTCTGACACTGCCTTGGCTTTGCTGTCCCTGTCATGGTGGTGAAGGAGGAATGGGTGACCAGGACAGAAGGTCACCTGCTTCCTTCCACCTCCTGTGACCTTTATTTGCTTCTTCCCAGTGCTGGAGGGATTTATGATTGCCTTTATGGGGGCAGAAGGCTGCACTTGAGATAAGATGGACAGACCCTCTGTCGTCACTCAGACCTTCTGTGGCTTTGGGTTGCAAATCAAACCATGAAGAACACAGAGGGCACAGGGGAAAGAGCAGACAGCACCTCTCTAGAGTGAAATTTTTGGATATTGAAAGCCAGCTCAGATCACCCCCAAAATAAACTGCTCTGAATTGCTGCAGAGCTGCTGTAACAGAGACAGGCTGGCTGTGCTCAGCCCACAGTACCTGCTGGTCCTGTGCAGGAGCCTCCAGCAGGGCTGGCCACAATAGCCAGCACCACTCCTGCTTGTGACATCGCTTGCTGTCCCCAGAGCACTGCAGGCAAAGCCAACTCCACCAACCTACTAAGACAAAACACTTGGCTACATGTCCTAAGCATAGCCTGGTTCATAGCTTCTTCAGTGGAGTGCTGCTGCTTTTTCTGTGGGTTTCCATTTTATTTTTGTTTTGTTTGGTTGGTGTTTTTTTAATCAGAACACATTGTTCTCCTATGGCTTGATATGGTTTGTTGCAGAGAGCTGCCCTAGCCTCGGGTAGCATGCCAGGCATTCTGCTCCAGGTAGTTTTGCTTTCCTGCAACACCAGGATCTTGTGCCACAGAGGCCAGCAAGTAAATAGCTCATAAGCCAGTTTTGGCTTCTTTTAGCTCACAGTCAGGAGCTTGGCTGGAAAACATTTACTGTGGACAAGCAGTAGCCATTAAACTCGGACTTTGCTTTCCAAGCATTGTGCTAATTTATCATCCATAAGTTTCCCTCATTATTTATGGTAGGAAATCAGCTGCAGGAATTTAGGAAGCTCAGGATGTGGGTTCCTTCCTTCCTTTTGCATACTCAGACCTCAGGGAGCAGGTGGAGACTCTTCCACACTCATAAAAGGTGATTTCCAGTGACCACAGATTTGGTCCTGGAGTTTCTGGAAGGCTCTCCCTTGGTTGAACATGGGCTATTTTTTTCAGGCACCATTCACACCATCCCTGGGTCCCTTGAGCAGATGCCACAGAATGAAAATCCCTGCCCTGGGGTAAAGAGGCAGGTGGACGAGGGCAAGAATCTCCTTCTTGTATGGCAGCTCTGATAGCTGGAGTTAGAGAACAAGATTAATTGCTGGCATGAAATGGTATAGCTCAAAGGAAATCGGATAATATCTGCTTGAAATGAGATGCTCTAATTTCCAAGCAGCAGGAAAAGCAGCTCAAGTTGCTCAGCTGAAGTCTTACTTCTGAGCACTAAGCAAGCAGCAGAGGGTGGTGAAGGCAAATCTGCTTGTGTTGCTCTTGGGGATGACAGCCCTGATCCCACCCTCTGAGATTTAATTCATTTTAATTCAGCCATGAGTCCCAACCTCCCTCTTTGTGGGTGCTCTAAATTGTCTGTAAGCTTTACCAGAAGATTTTCTCTCCTGACCTAAATGCCATGGTAGCATTTGAGCTGTGCACCTGTTCCCAGCAGAAACATTTCACTCCACTTCCGAAACACTAATTTAATATCCTGGCAGTCGCTGGGACAAGTGTGTGTGCCTGCTATCAGCATGTATCTACTATCTATTACCTAAATATGTTATAGGGTCAACATGATATTTGTAACTCTGTCCTTTAAAGGGCCTACAGATGGAAGGAAGGACCTGTGTTGACAGTGTTACACATGCTTGATTCAAACTGAAGCTTATTAAAAGTCTACCATAATTTTGAAGGACTTTTTTACTAAGAAACAGAAGAAATCTTTAATTAAATCTCAAACCACAGTGAGAGGAAACACCAAGTGTGTGAACATTTGAAATAAGCAGCACACCATAATAGGTTCAGGAAATAGATGTTTTGGACTCATGGAAAGTTGTCAAAATCGATAAAATTAATTGAACAGGAATGAAAGGAGTGACTCCCAAGGAACAGATGCAGCAGAGAATGTAGCTGTTGCTGTAAAATTCTGGCTCAGTTTCTCTTCCCACTCCCTCCCCTCTCTGGAGAGCAATTCCCTGGTGTGACCATGTCTCCCTTGGCACAAAGGCCACTGCCACCATCACCTGTGTGGTTGGACGCTGGAGCTCTTGTAGGTCAATTAACTGGGAGCTGGAGAGGGAAGCAGAGAGATTGTCCCATGGAAACCATCACTTTGAGATGTCTCGCCTGCAGCCAAAGCATTCCTGAAACATTAAGTGCTTTTCTCTCCCTGGGCACCTGGCACCCAGATGAGATGGGTGAGATGGGGATGAGATGTTTGCCTCCATTGCTGGCAGCCCCACAAATACTCACTTTCATGGGATGCAGCAGTTTCACTGCAAGTTTGGAGCCCGTGGGCTTGGTGTGTGGGTGTTCACTGACCTCTCCTGGCCAGACCCAGGCAATCTGCAGCCAGCTGGGAACCAGCGGCCCCTGAACACCTTCCCTAGGAAAATATTCCTGCTGGGAAGCAGCATCAGGGCACAACTTGCAGTTAAAAGGCAACAAAAGAGTCAGAACCAACCCTTTGGGGACATGCATGAAATCTTCTGTGGTATCTTTAACAAACTAAAAGCATCTGTGATTGTGAGTTATTATTGCAGCAATAAATCACAGTACAGGGACAAAGGAGACCTGGAAGCATCCAAAAATCCATCTCAGTCCTGCAGTCCTTACTGAGGAAAAATTAGGGGTAAAAACTGAGGGCCGCAAAATGATGCCTGTGAGGAAACTGGGTAACCTTGGAAATATTAAATAAGTATTAGGAAGAAGGGAGAAAATCCAATAGGTTGTCACATGCATTTGGCAGGGCATCATTCCCTGAAGGAATCTGGTAAATCTCTTAGCTGCACAGTGTAGGACCTTCTGTAAAAACCTGTATGGAAATGATTGTTATTGTGCAGCTGCAGTAAGAATTCAAATAAGCAGCAGCAGCAGCAGTAATTTTCCTGACAAGATAAGCCAAACATTTCCCTATTCTTATGGATTTCTACAAATTCCTCTTATTTATGTAACCATCTCAAAATACCTCATTCAACTGCTATTTCTCAGCTGCATGTTTCAACACCTGCACCTCACAGCAGACTTGAGCTGTAAGCTGGGAACTCACATTTGCTTTCAGGAATGGGCAGCACTCACCCCTCTGCAGCTCCCTGGCAAAGCACTTCTCTGGGTCCAAACAGATCCACATCTCCCCTCTCAGCCTGCTCCCTTTTTTTAAAATTTCTTTTTCCTGCTAAGCCTGTAGCTTAAATATTATAATTAATTGGTGCTTTTCGATTTTTTAATATGCCTTCTGCTGCTATGCTAGGAGTGGGTTTTCTTTGTGTGAGAATGTCTTTGTTTGCCTGAAACAGGCTTTTCCCACCCCTGCATAAATAGCACTTTGAAAAATTGCATCACAAAACCCGCAGCATTGGGATTTTACAAAAAGAGCCTGAATGGCTGGAAACTTCACATAGCTCTGCAGCTGGGAGAGTGTGGCTTTCATCTGACAGGCTGTTTAAGGATGGTTTGACCTCTCTCTTCCTTTACATGCTGGGAGTTAACTTCTCCTGTAAGTGTCCAGCATAAATTATTTTAATGCAAATTTCCTTGTCAAAACTACAAACAGACATTTGATCAAAGGTCAGCTCTCCTTTGTGTTCCTGTTTGATATAGAAATTTCTATTTCATCTTTGACTGTCATGGTCAGTTAAGGGAACTGTAGCCTGATGGGAAATTACTCATGCATTTCATGTCCTCTCTTCAACAAGGCTTTTTCCCCCCTTTCATATCTTATGGGTGTTTTAATTTGAATATGTTTTCATTTTTTAATGGAATAGTTAAATTAGCTTTGAAAAATGTCGTGGTATGACACTGAAAATTGTCTGCTTTTTAAACTGAAGCTCAATTTACTGCCGTTTGATACCCTGGGAGCTGATCAAATAATTACTATTCCCTTACTGCTGGTTTTATTTCATGCTTAACTTGTGGATTTTTTTTTTTTTTTTTTGGGATGGTGCCTTAAGAACAGGAATTGCAGCAAAAGGAAGGTTTGGGAAAATTTTGTATGCATTTCTTAGGGTTCTTTGGCTCTGCTGTATCCAAGAGAGCTTGGGGAACCTGGAGCTCACTCAGAGCTCAGGGAGCACAGCAGAGGGGTGAGTGCTCCTGGTCCCATCCTGCCCCAGCACTGGGATCTTGGGCTCCTGAGTGGGAGATGCTGCAGGGAACTGGCTGGGGAGGATGCAGACACCAGCTAGGGAACGATCCCAAAATCCCATTTCTATCCACACAGACTCTCCTAGAAGATATTTTCTTCTTTTGTCCGAGCAGGTTCCTGCTTTAACAAGGCTATACCAGGCTTTCCAGGCTGTTTGTCTTTCCAATCTCCCCCAAGGCCTCTTGACTAGCAGTCCCTCTTTCCCCATTAGCTTTGCACCCTAGTCCCATGATGAGATTTAGCAGCAGGGAACCTTCGGAAGGCAGGGGATTTTCAATTTAGAGCTGTGGCTCTGGGTTAAGTGTCCAGGGATGTAAAAGGATGACTCCCATGAGGCTTTGAGGTGCTGAACCTACATGATTTGCTTAAAATAGCACAGGAGATTTCTGCCAAAGCAAGGAATTGAACACAGTTCTCCTGTGGCCAACACCCCAATCCCCATTTGTCACCCTCCTGCAGCTTTTTTGGAGCTCTTCACAGTGTGTAAAGTCAAATCCACGTCTAAATCCTTGTAGGATTAAACC
The DNA here is from genome assembly GCA_013400515.1 of Erpornis zantholeuca. Taxonomy (NCBI): domain Eukaryota; kingdom Metazoa; phylum Chordata; class Aves; order Passeriformes; family Timaliidae; genus Erpornis; species Erpornis zantholeuca. The sequence goes on from VZTN01028712.1 coordinate 1,065,604, forward strand.
ACTGCTGCTGTATCCCTTTATTTTGCCCTGTGCAAGTGCAGAGATGTGTCTGTGGCTATGGGGCTGACAAACCCTGGTGAGATTTGAGGACCAAAGCCCAGGCTGTGATTAATGTTCAGCTGTCCAAACCTAGAGCCACTTTGGGGGGCCTTGCCTGTTGATGAGTTCTGAAACCCATCCCCCTTGGGGTTTTTACTGATGTCTACCATGACTGTCACTTAAAGACACTTTAAAAAGCCATAACCCCATCTAATGAGGTGGGTGGCATAATTAGATACCACTCTCTGGGAGATGTGAGGATGCATTTTAGCTGTAAGAGAATGTTGCCTTCATATGTAAAACTACTTAAGGCCAAGGCTTGGAAGACCTTGGACTCATGACAGAGACATTGCCTCCTCCTCCCCACACAGCTCCAGTCTGAGCTCCCAAAGACCTGAATTTCCTGCTCTGCTCTGTGGCTTTGCAAACCTCCCCTTTTCATGAGCTTTTCCTGGTGGCTTTCCTGGAGCAGGATGTCCAGAGCTGCTGATCTGTAACTCACATTGCCAGGTTGCTTCTCCTCTCAGCAAAAAGTCTTGCAATCAATTTCCCTTCTTTTTGCATCTCCTATTACCTTCAAGCACACAAACTGGTTCCTTTGTGATGGAGACGGATGTGAGGCAGCTCGGATGTGCAGAACCTTCCTTTGCCAGGGAAGTCTTTGTCCTTCCTCAATGTCTGGGATCAAGTTACTTCTCATTTATGCAGCAACTTCTGCCTGCGATGTCCCAGCTCGGCTCATGGGTGACAGTGACACCAGATGGCAGCAGTGGCCTTCGGATCTAGCTCTGCGTGAAGACAATTGTGAATGTTTCTCTGCATTTTCGAGGACAGCTTCCCTCTGTACCCTCCTTCACTGGGGTTCAATCAGCTCCCATACAGGCCATCAAAATAAAATTGCACTGAGTATCTACATGCTGTAGTTACTTAGTGTGTCAAAATGACAAACAGAGGCAAACTTAGAAAATCAAGAAAGAGAATTCCTATCTTCAGGCGTGCTTTAATTAATCGTTTTGTCATGGCTTTGATGCTGCACTGACAAGTGAAAGTAAAGACCAGGATTTTTGAAGGTCATGGGGATTTTGGGATGCCTGGTTAAAGTGATTGCTAACTGACCATCTGAGGAGCTCCCAGTGGGTAAGTGAGGATTTGTGGCATCCTGCATCTTTGGCCCTTGGTCTCATGAGGCTTTGGAAGATGTTGGATGGCTCTGGCTTCATCATTTTAGAGTCTCCTGTCCACTGTGCCCTGGCACCACTCCTGCCTGCCAGGCCTTCAGGGGGTTCAGCGCTGAAACTGTGGCAAGGACCAAAAGCTGGGCCAGGAGGCCACAGGCTGTGACTTTTTAAGATGCTCTCACCTAACAAACCTCCTTTGCAGGAGTGAAATATGAGACCCTGAATGCATTTTGCTTATGATGATGCCCAAATATTTATTGAAATTTTGTAATTGATCTGGGGGCTATCAATTTACTTGTTAGCCACTCCAGAAATTATTACTGTACTAACTGCAAACAGGAAAAGACAACACCCAACTTGGATGATTGATTGTTCTTTGTGTTGGGGCAGACAGTTCCAGCAAAGAGAAAGAACAGAACTTAAATCCCACTGGCTGAGGGAAGCCCTTTTAGTGATGGACAAAAATGGAGAAAGCCCAGTAAGTGCCATGCTTGTTCCTCAGATTTCGGAATGGTACCAAAACCCAACTAATGGTACCAAAACCCAACTAAAATTGCGCTAATTAATTCACATCAGCACACTTTAAAACAGTTTTAAGCAGCTCAGCTGTGAGAATCATTTGGTTCAACAGAGGAGCTGGACTTTTTTAGGTTAAATAAGAGAAATACTGATAACAGTCCAGGAATCCTGCTGGGTTTTTCCTCCTAGATACTAATAACTGCATTTTAACTTCTCTGCAACTCTCACTGACCTGGTTTGCAAACAGAAACAAACCATTACAGCTTAATTTATGCAGGGCAGTGACCCTGCAAGTAGTAGGACAGGAGACCTGGGCTCAACCTCATCTTTACCTGTGCCCAGGAGCTTGGGAAAATTCAAATTTTAAGGAAAAACCTCTGGAGTCAGGGAAACCTCAGAAATTCCACTAATCCTGGACTGCAGGCTTAGTTTCTTTTATCTGTCTTCACTACCTATGAGCAAACCACTGGACTGGTCTCCACATGTCCTCATGGGATGAGCCTGGAGGGGCTGGGATGGATTCTTAAGGTGGTGTTTCAGAGAATGGAATATAAAGACAGAACCGGCAGTGTCTGCTACACACTACTATCTTGAAAACCTGATTTATCTCGCTAGTTACCTGTTACCATCTAGAGCAGAGACCCCTTCCAGCACCAGGCAGAGCAGACTGGACCCTACTCTGGAGTTACTAGCTCTTACAACCAGCTCTATAATCTGAAAAAAACTGGTGGCACATGAACACAACTGTGGGTGCTCACAACTGAAAGAGGAGCTTGCTCTGGCTTTGGATACAGCAGTGTTGTGTCTTTGCAACTTGGGATGCTGAGAAGGTGCTGCAGCATATTGCCTTGTAATAACATGAAGCAAAAGCTCAGCAGAAAGTCTGTGAACCAGATAAGATTGATTAAACAATTTCTAAGCAACGGGGTTGCACATAAAAATTTTATTAAAACCTCAAGTGCTAAATTTATTTCCTGGGTCTGTCACTGCTATTTTTTTTTCAGTAGTGATAATTACTACATTAGAAATTAAATGAACCTCATATACTACATCTTTCAGACCTCCTAGGAGAGTTGTGAAAGTGATTTAGGGAAGTGAATTTGCTATTGTGCCTAATCAAGTTACAGTAATTGTCACCTATAATTTTAACTTGACTGCTATGTGTTTAATTGGAAGCTTTACCTTTGGCTTTTTTGTAACTGAGCTTCTCTGTGACTGTTTTCCTACTTTCCATCCTCTTCCAAAACCCATTGACAGAAGACAAATCATTGCATACAGCTGAGCAGCCAACAGCATTGCTGTTTGCAACCACACTGGCTTCCTCATCAACCTGAAGTGTTGTATCAGGTGATCTTCCTTGTGACACCAGCACCAGACTGTCTCCCTTGAGAGTCTGATTACAGCTGTGTAGATATGAGTGGCAATAAAGAGTCTTTCTGGGCTGAGGACTGCAAGTTTGGTTCTGATTGGTCTTTGGTTCTGTAGGTGTTTGGTCAGAGATACATGCACAGACTTGACCCAGCTTTGTGCTTTGGAGATGCTGGGTCATGTGCAGCCCGCTTAGAAAAGCTCATTAATAAGGGCCCAATCTGATTCCTCCAACCAGATTTTAACTTGTTTCCTTAATGAGCTCTGTGGTGCAGCAAGCCAAAGGGTTTACAGACTTGCAGGTAAGCCAGAAAATAAGCTACAATGGAGACAAAGGTGTCCTGGTGCTTCTCAGCAGCACCCCAAGCTGCTGAGTTGGGAGCTGGGCCAAGAGTAGGCTTGTGGAGGCTGTAAATGCCTCCTCCCAAACACAAGCAGTTAGTGTTGCACAGGTTCCCTCCTGTGGTGTGAATTCTGGGCAATTGCTCTGGGCATTCAGCTTTAAAACAGGACTGGCTGCTCCTCCTCCCTTCTTCTTGCTACAGAAATGTACCTATATCCATATATATAGATCTGACTGCAGTCTGCAACAGGACAAGGTTTCTTGTGGACCTAGGGAAGATGGTAATGATTACGAACATGGAAACTCTGAATCTGATTCACGGTAACAGGTGGAAGAATGGGACTGCTTCTAGCCATACCCATTCAAAACAGTGCAACACTTGCCTTCCTGAAGTCACATAACATAGAAAACTTTTTCAGTTTGGCTGGGATCAGGCCCTTCATTTTTAGAGACTCTTTCATGGAGCATTAAAGATCCAGAAAGGCTACATTATGTTGATGCAATTAAAGGAGGTTACTCGAAGCTATTTTATCACTGTAACACTCATAGAAATTACTGTGCTTGTGTGGCTTTGTGCTGGCATTCTGGAGAAATGTGTATGGAATAGCAGTAACCTTGTCCCTGAATAATTCATGTTGTTTGTCAGCCACTTCTTAAGCCTTTCTGCTGAACCACAGAAGATTAGCATTTTTGTTGCTTTTTTTTTAATCAAGTTTGGGGTGGGGGAAGGGAGACTGTCTTTTTCTTTTTAACTTTAAACACTTCCCCAGGATTTCTGTAGGTACCATAACAATTCAAACTGTGATATTTCGGTCTTAGAAGTATTTTAGCTGGCTCTTAGGCCTGCTGCATTATACAACTTTCTGGTAAATCATGAATAAGCTGAAAGGCTACAGAGCTTTTTTCCTAATTTCTCAAGGGTCCCTTTACTACCTAATTTGTTTTCATCCCATGTTATTTACTGACTAACTCTAATCAACATTTCTGGTATTGTTCCAGTCCACAAGTGTGGGAAGGTTTGGCAGGTAATGTGTGGCAGTGCAGGGAGGCTGAAAGATCCTGGCCTCGAAATGAATATTGCTGGTTGGAAATTGGACTGCATTCATTACATGCTGCAGTTCTCCTGAGCTTTGTCTTCGATTAAGGATGCTCCACTGCTGTAAAACAGCAAGGCTCTGTTAGGTTCTGAAGTGATGCTGAGCTGCACAGCTGCAGTTCAGGAATACTCGTCCTCAAAATCAACAGGATGGAGGTAAAAGCCAAGGGTCTGGCTCAGAGCAAAGTGAGGGGGAAATGCCAGCCTGGGCAAATTCAGGGTTGGGGTGTGTTTTATTTGCTTCCACCTTAGGGTCATGCAAAGTAGTCTTTAGTTTTTTGGCTTTTTTGTTTGTGTAAATTAAAAATGAAAATTTGAATTAGTGATGCCATTAAGCATCCATCCTGTATTCCTCGTGGAAACAGCTCAGCAGAGGTAGCCCAGGCGGTTTGCCATACACTGGCTGGTGGGATGATGATACCAGGCAGCTCACTGCCCTGGCCTCTTGTCTGGGAGCTGCTCCTGACCCAGAAGTCACTAAACTGGTGAAACATCCCCTTTGTCTGTGGATCTGCACCAGCCCTTTGTGCCAGAGCAAACTAAAATCACTGGCATGCAGCAGCAGCTAAATCCTGCTGGCAGGAGAGTGTCACTGAAGGGGAGAGTGTTTGGGCTGTGGTCCTGACAGATTTCACAGAGAAATGTTGATATGTGCAGAGATCTGTGGACAGATTTGGTGAAGGAGATGTTGGAGTGAGATCACTGCTACAGGAAACAAATTCCCTGTCTCTGCAAGGCATCTCTGCTCTCCACTGGTCTGTGTGTTCCCTTTATTTTCCATCTTCTTTCTTTCATTTTGAATTTTCATCTGACACACCAGGTAAGGTCTGGCAGGGGGAAGAGGCAGCAGGAATCAGGACACGACCACAGCTGTTGAGTGTGGAGTGCTGTGGTGTGACATTCACACCTTCCTCTGGCACTCAGACTTGGATCATCTCCTTTTTGCCATTGCTAATTCTTTTGTTTTCCTCTCTATGCTGTAACATTTAAGAGAGAAAACTGTGATGCTCTTGAAAAACCAAATGGCTTTTGGAAGAGACTCCTGTGTTAAATCCCACACTTTGCAATTTGAACTTTCCAATCAATTAATTTTCCAAAATGCTGGCACTGAGTTTCTCCTCCTTCCCTCACTGATACTGTTCCAGTCTCTTCTCCTGGAGCTGCATCCTGCTCTGCCATGAGTGGTTGCCAGGAGCCAGCCCATGGCTGGAGTGACGGCTCCAGCTTTCACACACTGCTGCGCTGGAGTCCCTGGGGAGTTTCTCTGTTCCTGTTCCACTATTAGGTTTCCACCCTCCTGCTAAGGAACTGTCCTCAAGTCACATCAGGTAAGCTTAGCTATGCATTGAATTCAGGGAGTGGAACTAATCCCACATTTCAGCTCGAGAGGAGAACAATAAGGCAGGAGCTGAGCCTGGCCCCTGGCTCCAAGGTAAAGGGTTTATTATATTAGTTGAAACAGATGCTTTACACTTAAAAATGTGTGTTGTGTCTCATTCCAGGTCTGTCTCTGTTTAGCTGAATGACAGGCCTATATATTTCATGGAAAATTGGTACAATACACAATGTACTACATATATGTCCAAATTATGTATAATATGTTTAATGTGTGTATGCTTTGGTCCATAACTCCTGACAGTGCTGCAATGCCAGGACTAATAGTCTGCATACAAATTCAGGAAGACGTAGAAAACTACTACTATTAGCAGATAGGAGCCCCCGTCAACAAGTACATGCTTTTGCTTTCCCAACTGTTGATATTTCAGTTGCTGAATGACTTAAGTTCTGTCCCAAGTTTCATCTCCACTACTCCGTGGAGAAGTGTCTGGCTCATAGTATTTTCTCCCAGCATTCCCTTTGCCTCCAAGGAACATTTATATTGACTGTAACAGAACTGAGTTAATTTTTTTTTAATGATAAAAAGATGAACCTTTATTCAGATCTGAATTTATAAAATCTTTATTTATAAAGATTTGAATCTTTTAGCTGAGTGGCTATGCTGGCTGCTAAAAATGGTACTTTATTGTCTTACCAGGTCCCCAAAGTGCAATTGCCATCTCTGGCAAATAGAGGAAAATTTTAATTTCTCCTAATAAGAAATGTAAAAAGAGTGGTGAATAAGCGGGACTGCCCTGAGATCTTGCCTGTACAGCGCATGCCTGAAATAAGAACAGTCTGTGCAAGGAGGAATTGGCAATAAAATGACTTTCCCTTTTAGCATTTGTACTATTGCTACTATTAGTAAAAAGAACCAAACTCAGAGTTTTTCATGCCTATGACAAGCAAGCATGACAAATCTGAAAATGAGTTAAGAAATTCTTTCCTTTTTCCCTGTTATTCAATTCCTGGGCTCCTCATGTGGCCGACAAGTTTTCCCCTCCTGTTTGTTTGGAGCAGCAGGAGAGAAAGGTCATTTCGCAGCAGGGGGAGGAGCGCTTCCCAAGCCAGGTGTGGGCAGGGAGGGCTGAGCCTGCTCAGGAGCTGCTGCAGTGGCCTGAAGATTTCACTAGGAGTCCATGGGAACACGGGGCCCTCGCTGGCCCTGCCAGACCAGTTTGTACACTGGCTCCCTAGCTGATCGGCAGGTTTAGTTTTGGAGGCACAATCAGGCTTTTAAAAAAGTTCAGATGTAGCAGTGATGGATCATCCAGGGTGAGTGCTTTCCTGATCCCTAGTCCTGTCTTGGACTTCCTATGGGAATTGTATGTCCTGTGCTTGCCTGGCATGTGACTTGGGGCAAATGAATAAATAAGAATTCTGATTTTCAATTCCACTGTGGCCTTCAGTGTTTGCTCTTAAATTTGTGTAGCAGACCAAAATAAGTAAGTTTAAATATGAATGGATGTTACAACAAGATAATACAGATATCTATATATCTGTATTTACTTTTATTTATATTTAAAACACCTTAGGGATGTTCAATAGTCAAGGTAGTGGTATTTGGTGTGATTTTTAAAACATCAGAATTGAAATCTTGGACAGCCTTCCCCTTGCCACCCAATAGCAAAAAATGAATGCCCTGACAGGTCTAAGTATAATACAAATAATTTCATCTTGGCTATTTTTATTTGGAAAGCTCTTCTTTATTCTGCTTGGTTAAGGAGCAAGCATGTTGTCTCAGCACAGAAATCCCACAGCTTATTACCATGAAATACATAAGCTCAGAGGATATGAAAGTGTTCCATCCAAGAGGATATGAAAGTGGTCTGCCCAGAGAGAGTTCAAGGCCTCCTGTATGTGGAACACAGTTCCAGGCTTTAAAGCTGTGCCGTGTCAGGACTTTCAAAAGGGCAGCTTTGAAAAAAATGGCCTTTTAAACTGGCAATTATTTTCCATGGATCATTAAGATAGACTTGTAGAGGAGAAATGATAACACTGAAAAGAATTCTGTTTGGAAGGGCTCCTCTGCTTCAGAGATGCAGTGGCAGGATGTGTGGGGACAGTGCAGCCAGGTATGCTGTGACAAGCCCAGGGACCCAAGAGCAGCTTAGTCACTGAGGCATTAGGAGCCTAAATTGGGTGGCAGGTCTGTATCCCAGCTGGCATTGTCACAGCTCTCCTGCTGCTGGAACCTCCTTGGGTCAGGCTAAAGCTGAGTGAGTGCAGTTAGACAGAGTCTGACCTGGGAAAAGAATTAATGAGCAAAACCTGTGTGACCTTATTTGTGGGAGAGGGGGGGGGGTCCCATGGTGGAAAACCCCACTATCTATCTCCCTGCTTTAGATTTCAGAATCAGTCATCTCCCTTTTTGTATATTCTAATGCAGTGTTTGCATATAATTTCTAGGAATCCAGCCACTGTCTGACTTCAGTTATCTTATTTATTCTGGACCTCAGCTCAGTATCCCTCCATTCAGTAATAAAGATACTGACCACAAGGAGAAAAGGATATAAAGCCACAAACAGAAAGAAAAAATTGCCAATAAACAGAAATATGTAAACTGAAGTTTTACAGTCAAATATTCCAAATTGAATATAATCATAGTCTGTAGAATATAAATTATGCAACTGAATTTGGATGGGGCAAGCAAATAAGGGCAGCTATTGGGGTATCTGTAACACACCTATTATTTCATTATTTTTAAAAAATAAACTAATAAACTAATTTAAACTGTATTAAATTTACTCCCTCATAGAAGCTGACACATGGGACTTTCCTCTGTTATCAAAATACCCACACTATTCATTACCTTCTCCAGGATGTTAAGATTGTTTTTGGTTGTTACCTTTCTGCATTCTGAGTAACACCACACTGCCCCATCTTCCATCAGATAGTACTGACTCAAAAATAGCCATTAAAAGTTAGAGGTCTGGGATGTTTGTTTGTTTTTAAGCTACAGGACTTCTCAGATATAAAAATAATTCCAGTGTATTAAGCTTCCAGTTTTCTTTAGGCTGAAAGTATGAAGGGGAATGATACATTCCTTCCTGTTGCAGCTCTGGGGATTGTATGTTTTATATTCAAGTTCTTCAAAATGAAAAAAAAAAATTACTGAAAAGAAGAACTCAAAAACACACAAGGTCTGAGTGATGACTTCAGACTAGCCCAGGGATACAGGATGGTGTTGAGTAATTCAAGTTTACTTTCTGCTAAAAGATCTCCCTCTGGCTTCACTGGGTCTCACAATTAAGAAGGAAAATTAGTTTGCTCTTAACTTTCTTGGCTTCTTCCAGGCAGAAATGGTGCTTTATTTTTGCTCTCACCTTTCTCTATTCATCTGTGCTCTTTGGGAAGTGGCTGCAGCTTTCCCACAGCTGAATCCCATTCTGAACACATTGAGATCAGTTTGCATCTCCAGCAGTGCATTTAAGTCCCAGCTCTCAGTTGCCACTGGTCAGGCCACCAGTGACATATTTCTGTGGAGGCTGGTATGGGTTTGTCCATGCAAGCCACAGACTTTCAGTAACCCACAGGTAGGCAGAAGCCAAAATGGATGGAGGAAAGAAGGGGCAGCAAGATGTCGTTGCTCTTCTCTGTTCTTACCTCTTCCATCTTTGCAAGGGTCTGTTTGATCTGGGCTGTCTGGAAGTAGAAAGGACAGACAGAAGGGCTTGGAGATGAGACTGAACCACTTGTTCAAATCCTGGAGACAAGGACAGAAACACACCTTTTCCTGCTCTGGATGGGGCATTATTTTACATTTGTGTGTGGTTTGTTTTACAGAGTGACAAGGAAGCCTGGGGGATATGGGTCATGTTTGCCAGCAAGAGAGATTTTGGAGATTTCAGGTCTGATATGCAGTATTTATTCCAAAGAGCTGGGAAGCTGGTTATTTTTCAAGTGGTGCTTTAAAACACCATTTTTAGCAATAAGAAATAAGAAGTGCACAGATATGCATGTAATACCAACAAACATACTTTACTTGTAAAGAGGCTGAAGGTAATTCAGCCTCAGAGGATGCTCTGGTAGTGCCACATTTTCTGCCTGCAACCTGGGCTCTGATGCTCACCTCTAACACAGCCATGAGAAGCTTAAGGGTCCTGGTGTCTTAAGGAAGGATCACTGTAAAACTGTGATTAGAGACTTGACAAATTGGAACAGGGCTGTGTCCTTTCAGATGGCTTTGGGTTATACCTGCTGAAAAATGAGGTTTTCAGGGGGAACAAACTCAGTCTCTTCTTCCTATTCCCTGTGTTGCACAGAGCAGTGAGATCCAGCTGAGTACCAAGTTCTTGTCTCTGTGCAAGTACCCCAGCCTTCTCTTTGAGGCTCCTGGTAATCACACACTGCTCCTGCCAGACTCTATTTTGACAGTGGAAGAATGGCTATTTTGTTCTGCAGTGACTGCTCCAGGATACATCACTGTCACGTCACCTAAATGGCGCCAGTCACCCCAGTTTGCAGTAGCTGCTGAGACTTGCTGACTGCAGCAGAGCCTGTCATTCTGAGATTAAGGAGGGATTAGCTCTGCAATTTCAGTCAGCCTTAAGAGAAAGGTTAAAGACTTTGGGAGGAGGAAGTATGCGTGTGCGTGCACATGTGTCTTCCAAAACAACAGATGGTTTCAATAAAGTTGCTCCTGCTGCTAGGAAGTGGCACTTCTTGACATTAGCAGAGCCATATCTCATCAGGGTTCTTGTTTCTACCAGCCTGGCTCAGCACGGCCGAACCCACTGTCCAGCATGGGGTAATCAGGGAAGGCACTCCGATATCTGCCCCATTAATTGCCCCCTGCCAGTCTGCCCTCTCTGCTGATGTAAAGCCCACTGTGCTCAGTAGGGCGGGATCGATCGCCTTTGAAGGGCAACTTTCCCTAATGATCCGCAATTCCCTCTACTTAAACGGCAGCCAGAACTGTCTTTTTAGGGATTCTGCGAGAAGTGTGTGATTTCTTGGAACCACTAAACAAAAACCTCTCTGCTTCAATCAATGGATCGATGTATTAAATTATTGTGCAACTAAATTAATGTGCCCCTTGGTGACAGAATTGCAGAAAATGAGCAGTGCTTTATGCATTAAAGACAACCTGGTAAAAGATTGTTTTTCAAGGTTAGATTGTTCCACAGTGAATATCAAGATTTTTCCAATTAAAATATGAGGGGTTTTTGGAGCTGCATCAGCTCTATTACTTCTTCCAGTGTCACAGTGCAAATTAACTGGTACAAATAACTGAAGAACTGTAAATAGTAATTGAGACATATTTGGGAGTTAGCAAGTAATACTATTTTTTTTTTTGCTAGTTTGTATTTAAATTTTATAGGTAAACAATTTTCCTGGAAATCACTGTGGGGTTATTTTTGTGGGGTGTTTTTGTTTGTTTGTTTAAACTCAAGAGATATGAAAAATACCACCATTAATAATGTTGTTATGAAAAACTAAAGAGCTTCTGCAGCCCTTGATTTCCTCTTTGTGGGCTATATGGTATGTGTGGGGATAGGCTGTGCCTTCCTTTCACCATGCCATCTTTTCAGTGATAAAAACAGAGAGAAGGGCAAAGAGAAGAAGGAAAACAGGCTGCAGTGACCTCTTCCTACAGCTTTAATGTAAACATGATATCCAAAATGAAAATGGGAATATTCATGTGGATTAAAAATCATTATATTTTAAAGCTGCTTGAACAAACCCTGCTTCATATTTTCTTTGCATTTTAGTCAGTTGCATTTCTTATCTTCGTTTTTCTGACGGGAGCCAACATGGGAAGTTTCCTACACACCTAATACTGTGTAGCAAGAGCTGCCTGTTCCAAAAGTGCTCTGTGCATGCTCTCCTGTGCAGCAGGAGCACTGGGACAGGTTCCTTCCAGGCAACCCAAACCAACTATTTCATAGATATGTTTTCTCCGTCCCTATGTTGAAGGCAACCAGATGAACCAGTTTTTGAATTAACATGTTCTGCAGGTGCATTGACAAAGGAAAACCTTTTCAGTAACTTCATTGTTTGCTCAAACCCTTTTAAAAGTTATCTTCTAAGTTCTCAAATATCTGAAAACGTTTGTATTTTGTCCACTTTCTCCTGAAGCTTCTTCCTTTTCCTCTTTTCCTTCTTGGGCTCATGACAAAGACATTTTTATTCTGAAGGCAATAATCCCAGAACACACAGTGCCAATTGTGATTTTGTAAGGATTCCAATGTCTCTAATCACTTATAAAAGACAGACATGGACTGTGTGTTCCTTATCAGTTGACATAATTTCATTCTTATTTTGAACCTTTAGAATATCAAATGAGAAAATTTCGCCACCAAATATGTATGTTTTCAAGCTGTATCTTCAGTAACGATAAATTAGGTGTGAAATTAAAGCACAAGTGAAAGCATCCCAGTCCCTCAATAACAAGGATATTAAATTCTTGCAAAATCATAAAATAGGTTTCTGAGCATTGCTTCCAGAAGAAATAAAAAAGAAAAAAGTACCAAAAATTATTAAAATACATACATAAAAATATTACAAGATAAAAGGATTTACATTAATATATCTATTCACAGCTCCCCATTGTCTCCTGGGAAGCCAGAATTCATTAAATCAAATTATTTGATCAACAGCATGAAGAAATTTGTGGCAGCATGAAGCTAAGAACCCAATTTTTTCGTGTCTACACTCAAATATGGGCCTGAATCGCTTCACAGACAAAACAATGACAGGAGAAAGAAAATAATGTAGCAGAAGGGAGATGGAATTCTTTAAGCATCTTGTAATTTCTGAAAGAACAGGCTCAAATATTTGTGTGTAATGCAAATGTAATCTATATGAAGCTTTAACATGTTATGTAACTGTCATGGATTTCAGAGCAGCTAGCACAGACAACACATCTCATTCTGCCCTTCAGAGTTCCAGGGAATGGTAGGCAGAACTGGGTGAAAAATCCAGATCCCTGGATTTCCATGGGAGTGCTACATGCTATATCCTGGGAATGCTAATGGAGGTTTCCAGGGCAGGGAGAGGTTGATGGTGTTATTCCACTTGAGAAAGGCTTCAGCCTTAGCAAAAGTGCTGCTATCGATGCCTCTTAAAGCGCACCTAAACCTGTTTGTATGGCAATTTACTCGCTTCACCAAAAACCATACAAAGATAAGCTATTTCAAGAAAGGCTCATGCTCCAAAGTGCCAGTTCAACGCGGGATCTGTATTAAAAAGCATTCTACATTTGGCTTCTGCATTTTAACACTAATCCAGCCTGGCCTACGTGCCCACACCGAAGGAAATGAACTGTATCAGGCAATGTCATTTGCTAAAGGGTAAGAGTAGAGGAATTCTCCATCCCTTCATTTTATATTTCTAGGGACAATTTCACAGGCTGTGCCATTGCTGAATGGGGAAATTGGAAAACTGCAGAATCGATTTGCAGACGTGAAGTTCTATTTTCTTTTACACCTCCTTCATCAGAGTCTCCATCACTCCTGCGTTGTGCAGCATTATCATCGGACACCACTGATAATTGCTGAGTGAGGGGAAGGCTGTGCCTTGCAAGCAAAAGTAAAACCAGTGGGGTGGCACTGCCTTTCAATTCACCTGCTTTAGAGCAGTGGGCATGTACTCAGGCTACTATTTCTGAGAGTTAATGGGAAATTAATTTTAAAATATTATTCAAATTGGTTTTGTTTGCTTTTTCTTCTGAACAAAACTTCACAGCTAAAAGCTGTGAAGCTGTATTAAATCCATTTTGTGTAAAAACAGAAAAAAATTGCACGATTTTGCAATGCTTCCGTTATTTAATTCTTCTTTTGTTAATTGCATTTCACAAAGAAAAAAACCTCAAACCCTCTTCCACAGCAAATGCCTGATAATGCTTCAGTTCCCAAGAATGAGACCAGTAGTGAATTAATGCAGAAAACTGGAAAACCCTGGTGACTATCATCCACTTGACCTCCAGGATGGAGTGAGAAATGTGTTTTGTGATATTAAGGGCCAGGGGCAACAAAATGGTTACTTGTGTGCTGCAGTCACTCAGCAGTTCTGTGGGACAAGTAGGGCTGATCTGGTTGCCCACAGCATGCCGGGGTTACCAACCCTGGAAAAATTAGGAATATTCCTGGTTTAACAAGCTTTCAGACCAAGTAGCTGATTATTGGTTTCCATTAAAGGTCAATTCAAACTTGCACAGCTATGGGTCTCACATCCTGACGCTTCCCTGCCCCTTGCCACATCCTTGCAGCATTAGGACGTTTGTAGGCATTTCTGTCCCACTCCCTGCCCGTTTTCAGCAGTGATGATGGTGGCAGCTCTGCTGGGCAGCCATCTCTGGGTGACACCTCCACTCCCTTACAGAGAGTTTGCCACCCCAGGAGCCACAGCTCAGTGTGGACAGGGTAACTGCAGGAACTGGGGGTGGAGGGGGTAATTTATTCCTCTGGAGAGGCCATTTCTGCTGGGTGCCTCTGGTGAGGAGGGAGCACGATCCAAAACTCCGGGACAAGGCGCTGGAGCTGCCCACAGGCCCCTGCCAGAGGGCCCAAAATGGCGGCTCGCCCGGAGGCGCCACCGCCTCGTTGCTACGCGACCGGCAGAGCCCGCCTCTCCCCGAGAACTACAACTCCCGGCCATCCCGCTCCGCAGGGACTACAACTCCCGTCATGCCTCGCGCGCCGGTGGCCGCCGGCCCGCACTACATATCCCGGCAGGCGGCGGGGGCAGCAGCCAATCGGTGCGGTCGATGGTGCGGGGT
>VZTN01028712.1:1080254-1107370 GCA_013400515.1 Erpornis zantholeuca
GGGGTCCTGGTGAGGGGTATGGGAGCCTGTATGTTAAGGGTTGTCTGGGCGCTGGGGGGGCGATGAGGGGGTTTGGGCCTGTGCTGGGGGGGGCACCGTGTGAGGGGGTTCGGGGGTGCCCGGGCTGGGAGGCTGTGAGGAATCCCTGGGAGGCGCAGCGGTGCTCGAGTGTGGGAGGTGATGGCGTGAGGGAAAAGGGCGCCTGAGCGGGTAGCTCTGTGAGAGAAGGGGTGTGCGAGGCGGTGTGCTGTGTTAGGGTAGAAGGAGGGTGCCCATGAGGGACCCCCCTGCTGTGTGAGGGGAGAGCAGCCGGCAGTAGGGTTGATGAAAGGCTTCTATGAAAATGGGTGTGCTCTCTCTCCTCTTTGCCCCTTTGTGTTGCTCAAATTTTGTTGGAAGCACTCTGTTGTAGTCAGCAGCTTTACCTGATTTGCAGCTCTTGCCACCTAATGTTTTTCTTTTGAGCTCCCCTTTGTTGTTGTTGTTGCGTAAAAATTTTGTTGCTATTACAAAAGAGATTTTTTGTGCTTGAGCTATTGCTCAATTTTTACTTTGGGATTTACTTCGTTAGGCTTATCACATGTTATTTAGCAGCATATGCTCTACTAAATATGTTTCCACGGTGATATATGAGCTCCTTCACACCTGAGAGATTTCAAATTATAATTCAGTTTTATTTGTAGAGAAAACGTGTGACTGTATCTACAAATTTATGTGAGTTTAGGTTGGTTGCCCAATGGACTTATTGTAGGGCTGTTTCTTCATGAGCCTCTGCTCCAGCCATTACTTGTGTAAGGCAGGAGCCAGTTCCTGTTTCGATGTGAAGTTAAATATTTGCATACCGAGTTGTGTAATGTTGGGGTTGGTTGGGGACTTATTTTATTCCTTTTTGTTCCTTTTTGTGTTTATAAGTCAATAAGTGTTGTGTTTCTTGACTTGATTTCCCCTTCCCCAGTGATATGAAGTATTTGTATTGTTTTCCTTAATGTTAATGGATGCTAACTTTATAGTTTATAGGGATATAGACTTTATAGTTTAATGGTAACTGATATGTTCATTGTGAAAAGGAAGAAAAAGAATATATAAATATAAAGGTGTCTTTGTATATTTACTCACCCTTGAAAGTGTTTGGCTTGCTGTAGATGGATGGTGATGCTGAGGATGTATGGAATATTAATTTGTGGTAATTCTTGGTCATGTGCAGAGTTTTGGCACGTGTATGAATTTTTTTTGAGACTGTTTTTGTTGAAGTTTCAATTTTGCTTTGTAGAACCAAGTCAGTTTTCACAAACACTGAACGGAATTCCTCCCTCAAACCCAGTCATCAGTGGAATGGACCCCTTCCATGCTTGTAGTATTCTCCAACAGCTGAAGACCATGTATGATGAAGGGCAGCTGACAGATATTGTAGTGGAAGTGGATCACGGGAAAACATTCTCCTGTCATAGGAATGTTCTTGCTGCAATCAGTCCTTATTTCAGGTACAACCATCCATTGTTCTAGTGGTGATCAAAACAGATGCAGTATTAGTATAGGTATGATTTTTTAAATTTTCATTTAATGAAAATGAGCTGTGTATTTATAGATAATATACTGCACCTAGCAAATAAAGGTTATTGTACTCTTAAGGTCAGTGAATTATCAGTGTCTGTTTCTCAAAGGGAGGTTTCATTGGAGAAAATGTCACGCAATTTTAAACCAAGAAAAACTTCCTTTGGTACCAAGGGTATCAGGGGTACAGTAAGAGCATATTGAAACCACTTGTTTTCTTTTAAAGTTACATATTTCAGCATGCTAGAGTTTGCATACGAAATAATTTGATGAAAGCTGAATGAAAAGACTTGGCTATGTCAAAAGCTTTGCTTGTAAACTCAATGAATTTTAACACAGGGTTAGTGAGGTAATTAAGCAAGAAGTTCCACTTTTGTTTCAGTAAATGTAGAACTCATCTTAAATTTAGCTACCCAAACAGGAAGGTTTAACACCTGTGATAAATTTATTTGTGCTGATGGAGGGACAATGACATTGGGATTAGCTGTGCAGTATGTTTAATTTTATACCTGTAGTTAAAGGTAATGACAGACAAACTGCTGAATGTTTTTGCTTTGCAGATCGATGTTCACGAGCGGCCTTACCGAGAGTACCCAGAAGGAAGTTCGGATCGTTGGTGTTGAAGCAGAGTCAATGCATTTAGTGTTGAACTATGCGTATACCTCCAGAGTAGTGCTGACAGAGGCCAACGTTCAAGCTTTGTTCACTGCAGCCAGTATCTTCCAGATCCCTTCCATACAAGACCAGTGTGCTAAATACATGATCAGTCATTTGGACCCGCAGAACTCCATTGGGGTGTTCATCTTTGCTGATCACTATGGTCATCAGGAACTCAAAGACAGGTCACAAGACTACATTCGTAAAAAGTTTCTGAGTGTCACCAAAGAGCAAGAGTTTCTTCAGTTGAGAAAAGACCAACTGATAAGTATCCTTAACAGTGATGATTTAAATGTAGATAAAGAGGAACATGTTTATGAGAGCATTATAAGGTGGTTTGAGCATGAACAAAATAAGAGAGAAGTGCACCTTCCTGAAATATTTGCCAAATGCATCCGTATGCCTCTGTTGGATGAGACGTTTTTAGAGAAAATCCCTCCCGTGTTTGCACAGGCAATGGCCAAAAGCTGTGTACAAAAGGGACAACCCAGTGCCAATGGCTACACACAACGGCTTGGAATGACCGCTTCCGAAATGATCATATGCTTTGATGCTGCCCACAAACACTCAGGAAAGAAGCAAACAGTGCCTTGTTTAGATTCGGTCACAGGGAGAGTGTTTAAACTATGCAAGCCACCAAATGACTTGAGGGAGGTGGGAATTCTCGTGTCTCCTGATAATGATATTTATATTGCGGGTGGTTACAGGCCAAGCAGCAGCGAGGTCTCCATCGACCACCGAGCGGAGAGCGATTTTTGGATGTATGATCACTCTGGCAATAGGTGGATTCCGAAGGCTCCTTTGCTGCGGGCCAGGATAGGCTGCAAGTTGGTTCACTGCTGTGGGAAGCTGTACGCGATCGGGGGGAGAGTTTATGAAGGAGATGGGCGGAACTCCCTCAAGTCTGTGGAGTGCTATGACAGCCGGGAGAACTGCTGGACAGCTGTGTGTCCCATGCCGGTAGCAATGGAGTTCCACAGTGCTGTGGAGTATAAGGATAACATCTATGTTTTACAGGGTAAGCTGGTTTGACTGTCTCTGTGGTGTTTTATTGGAAGTGGGGATTGTTCATTCTGACTGACTGTGTTTTCTTAAGCAATTTGGAAAAGCCTCTGGGGCAGTGGTGGAGGGGGAAAACTAGGAAGAGGGAGGTTGCTGCTTGAATTATCGTGCCCTGGGAATGTGTCACTAAGTTGTAGTACTGAGTTATTGCACAGATGGCATTTTTGGTGGTATTCTGAGTCAACAATACAGTATTAAACTTAACTCTGAAAATTCTGTATTAAATCTTTACCAGGGTGAAATGTACCCATGTTGAAGAAAAGATGCTGTCCAATGAAAAAGCACTTTGCATTATATTTGGCTAAAGTTGGGAAAATTCCTGGTGTCTTTATTCTTGGTGACTTTTACAAGATTAATGACTCTAAGTCTTTATTTCCTGCCCTACCCTCCTTTCTGAAGTCACCCTAGAAACAGATAAAGCATCTTTCTTTTCTGTTTCTTTGTCCAGTAATTACAGTACTGCCTTTACATTCAGTACACACTGAAAAGTCCTGAGACTGGTTTGAGGCTGTGGTAAGAGGCCCACAAAGTGGAAAGGAAGAAAGAGGGGGAGGTGTCACAGTTTTGTTTTGCTAAGGGCCACCTCTGTAAACACCTGCATAAGCTGGGTTCTCTGATGCACACCATCTCCTTCTTGGGTCTCTTCCATACAAGCTGGACCACCTGGGAGAGAAACAGGATAGTGAGTACTGTAAGATCCTTGTTATTTACCAGAAGAAGTTAACGTGATTTCTTGACTTTGCATTTATGGTCTTCCACAACTCTGACTTGCAGAGTTTTCTTCTTCTTCTTCTATTGTTTCTGTATTATGTTTGACTCCTGTTGGTTGTGGCTTTAAATAATTCTGTTATGCTGAAAAGCTTTCTAAATCTCTCTTTTGGGTCAGATGTCTGCTTTAGTTGATTAGAAAGGAGTGTTGAAGAATATTGAGCTTAGTTGTTTGTTCCTTTAAATGTTTCTTAATTGGTAGAAGGTGGATGATATTATTATAACCTATAGAATAAGAGTGGACCTTACTTACAAATTTTAGCTGCACCGATTCTGTGCTTCAGTGCTTTAGGTGATAACTAACTACTCATATAAATGAGCTACTTCCTGTGCTAACCAGCAAATTCTAAAGAGTAATGTTATGGGTGGCTAGATAAAACCTTGATTGAGTTGTGCTGTAGTACAAAGAGGTTAGCTTTTAGTAATTTTTCTAGGGAAAACTCATAAGTTAGTGTCATCCCAAGACAGTTAGAAACAGTCAATAAGAATGGATGAGAGTGTGAAAATGCCAGTGGAGTGCAAATGTCAGTCACAGGAGATTGTACTGTGGAACAAAACCGAATAATCAAAATTAGTATTATCTGTAAGATTTAATTTCTTAAACTCTGTTCCACCAATTTTACTGTCTCATTTCTGTATTCTTTGTTATACTTGAGGTGCTTGGTCCCATAACAGCTTGGTTGAAATTCTTAAGATAGCCATATGAAATCATATATGATTTGAATTATGCTAGTATTAGGCCTCTCTTCCACTGGACTTTACAAAAGGCAAGGTGGTCTTTATCCATGTTCTTTTCATGAAATGTTACAGAGCATGAGTTTTTGGTCATCTGAGCTTCTGTCATCAGCAGTCTGTAGATGCTGCTCCTTGCACTAAGCAGCAAAGGTGTTTTATAAACCTAACAGTGAATGATTCATGCAGGTTTTCACCTGGCCTCCTTTTGAATAATCAGCCTAAATGTGTAACCCAGCCACCTGATACGAGTAGCTTCAAAACCTGTGTGTAGTATAAGAGAGTTCAGGGTTTGAAAGCTGCTAAACCTGAGCAAGTAATTGTGAGACTCCCCATCTGCAGATGACACATTGTGAAGATGTTAAAGAGTGAAACAAATGTACTTTGGGCGTTTCAAGACTTGGAGTTTTGTTCCAGATTAATAAGCATGTTTTAGAAGTAATAAAGGATACCTAAAAACTCTGTAAAATGTATTTCTGATATGCTTCAATTCCCTTTGCCTCAGCTGAAACAGAAACTCAAAGTAGTTTTCAGTCGTGCTGTTAATATTCTGTAATGCACTAGAAGGAAAGCAGTTGATGGTGCTGGGATGTTTGTTTTGGGAACCAGGCTCTAGAAAACTTAGAGCGTTTCTGTCTGTAGAAGAACGTACTTGAAAGCTTAACTGCCACAGGATTGTTGGTCTGGAAATGAAGCATGTTTTATTTTTGCTTTCTCTTTTCAGGGGAATTTTTCCTTTGCTACGATCCTCAGAAGGATTACTGGGGATTTTTAACCCCAATGACTGTGCCTAGAATCCAAGGCTTGGCAACAGTGTACAACGACTCCATCTACTACATAGCTGGCACCTGTGGGAACCATCAGCGCATGTTCACCGTCGAGGCCTACGACATCGAACAGAACAAGTGGACTCGAAAAAAAGACTTCCCATGTGATCAGTCCATTAATCCATACATAAAACTTGTTCTCCTCAAAAACAAACTCCATCTCTTTGTCAGAGCTACTCAAGTCACTGTTGAAGAACACGTTTTCAGAACCAGCAGGAAGAATTCACTCTACCAGTACGATGAGGTCACTGACCAATGGCAGAAAGTCTATGAGACTCCAGACAGGCTCTGGGATTTAGGCCGGCATTTTGAATGTGTTGTTGCTAAATTGTATCCGCAGTGTCTTCAGAAAGTTATTTAATTTTTTTTTTTTCTTCAGTAACAGGCCTTAGTGATTTCAGTGGTAATTTGATGCTAGAGAAAACATGTCTTAAAAGAAAAGAAATTCTGTCAGTATTTATTGTAAGATGAAACAGACAGTTTTTTGTATATGGGGATGGGTGCTCTTTAAAGGTTGCAGTCTGGGGAGGGAACTGTTGGTTCAGTTTCATATTTACTGATATTTTCCTGGGCAATGAGAAGGAGGTTACAAAGTGCAATTATCAGCATTTTTTTTCTGGTAGACACTTAATCACGTCATGCTAAAGGGTTTTTTTGTGGTAAAAGCAAATTAAGTGGAAGAGCCAGGATAACTATGCACTACAGTGAAAGAAAATCTAGCATTAATAGTTAAGGATGTCCAAGATGTGTTAAAGTGACTTTTCTTCTTTTTCTCTTTTTTTTTTAATACGGGTAAAATTTGAGGCAATATCACTAAGTTTTGTTGCTTTTTTAAAATTTAGATTTAAAGTACATAGAGAGGAATGGTAGGTCCTGATTCATAGTGATCTCTTCTTTTTGTACTGTTTTTGAAGTCTGCTAAGATGTTTGTGATGTTGTTCGTGCACTGCAATTTGGGAGAAAAACTCAAGTCAGAATTGGATTGTGGAGTACCTTTGCCCTGGATGGAGGCCTGTTCATATTGTACCAGTTCCTGTCTGTGGATTTTTGTTGAGATTGAGCTTAATGATAGTGGGGAAAAAATCCCAACACCTGTTTTTTGCCACATAGACGTAGTCCTGTAAAACCATTTTTTTTTTGACACTGATTAAAACCTTTTTTTTCACCCCGTAAAGGGCTTTAACCCAAAAGTTGATGGTGCTAGTACATTTTTAATACTTGTTTGTCTGAACTGGGCCAGCCTTCTGCTACTGTTTAAGACAGCCTGTTATTTTCCATGGAGTGTGTGTCTGTCTCCAGGCCCTGTCCTGTCATCAGATTGTCTTTTCTAACATAACATTTTTACTGCAGTGGTGTTCTTGCACAGAATGGTGACAGGATATGGCCTTAATAATACTGATTCTCTTTTATTTTTTCTCTTTGTGTGGAGTGTTCATTCTGTCTCCACTACAGTACAGTGCTATGTGCAGAGTTGGCATGTGCATTTGGAAAAGTGTGGTTTAACTTTGCAAGTTGTTTTTCTTTTCTCTCTGCAGTCAAGCCCCCAACTATCTTCTATTTCATTCTGATCTATAATGTGAAAAATTGCACTACTGAGCTGTCAGCATTATCCAGTGTATCAACGCAAAATTGACAATAAGGGTCCATGGAGTAAATAATCTTAGGTGAAATACAGAATAAGGAATATATTGCAACACTTTTCTTTATGTATTTAACATTTAACTTATTTTTAAAAATTAATAAGTTCAAAGTTCAGCCTCTACTTCAGTAGTGAAAATTGGATTTAAAAGGGAAAAGAGGAATCCTAAAACTTGCATTAGCTGTAATTTACCAGGTTTCTTACAGCTCTACTTTTTGCAGAGCTTTAAGTTATCTTACTCTTTCCTATTTCCTGTTGACCTAGGTAAACCAGTTAACTTGACATGGCACTGGCCGTCACTGGCTGAAAGTGCTTACCATTATCTGGCTTAACAGCTGATATTTCAGTCAGCCAAATATTTAGCTCATTGTTTATCCCCCTGGCATGGCTGAGGATTTGGATAATGTTTGTTTACTGTGTGGTCTTCCTGTTCCCAAATGGAATCTTCCTAATACACGAAAATACTCGCCTGGTTCTATTTATTAATTCTTGCACAAAAATGTTTGAGAGGCAAAAACAAAAAACTATGAAATGAAAAGCAAAATAAAAATGCCTCTTTGCATTACATACCTCATCTTCCAGAGATTCACCAAACTCTTCTTCCAATGCGAGCACCTGCATTTTGTTTTTTTTTTTTTCCCTGAATTTGGCAATTCTCGCTAAGACTGCATTTTCCAAGTGTTGAAGTGTATTGTTTCTTTGTTTAGTTTTCTTCTGGGCGGTTTTATCTATATGCATAGCCAAGAATAAGGGGTTTTCTGAAAAGTACAACTAATTTAACTTTTAACTAATGATCCTTAGTCCTTGGCTAGCTTTCTTTGCGCTGTTGTAGGCCTCTAGCTGCAAGCTTTCTGAAGCACCCTCCCTAACAGTGTTGCATTTGTGTGTAAGACCTTTTTTTTTTGCAATGTGTTATGTAACTTTTTCCTTGTTTCTTTGTTTTTCTTTTTCTTTCTTCTTTTTTTTTTTGAGCTTGGTTGAATATTTACAAGATTTCTTGCTGCTTTTTGACAATCTATATTTATTTAGTAGAACAAATTTCAATATATTACTTGAAACTATGAAATAGAATTGAGTTAGCCGTTGACTGGTCATGTGATGTATAGAAGTACAATATGCTGTGGTTAATTCTGCAGTAGGTTTGTTAATTTTGTTTATCTGCACTAAAGTACGAAGATCTCCATTCTGTTTAACCATTCAAACTGAGGGTGTGATCCAAGTCTGTAATGTGTTTGAAAGCTAAATCCTGGAAATTGCCGTGGGAGTAGAATATACTAAATCTTTTGCATGAGGAGTTTGTTGAGACAGTAATGTAGCTGTCACATTTTGCCAATTCTTAAATGCTTCTACATTATGCTGAAAATCAGATTCCTGGTAAAGTTTTGCTTTAGAGTCAGGCTTAAGTAAACTTGCACAACAGAAAAAAAAAATAATTGCACCAAAGGTACTGATAATATTTGAACAGTAATCTGTACATTTTACTCATTTGGAATTTTGTTTGCATTGGTTTATTTCCCTTTATGAAATGAATTTCTAGCATTGTAAGAACTTAGGTGAGTGTAACTCTCTTCCAAAATTATTAGTTACTTTAGAAAGAAA
This sequence comes from Erpornis zantholeuca, assembly GCA_013400515.1. Taxonomy (NCBI): domain Eukaryota; kingdom Metazoa; phylum Chordata; class Aves; order Passeriformes; family Timaliidae; genus Erpornis; species Erpornis zantholeuca. The sequence continues at coordinate 1,089,090 of VZTN01028712.1, forward strand.
CATTTTGTAATTTCCACTTGCTTCCAACAATGAAATTTAGAATAACTCGAAGCAGTTTTGGTGCACCAGACATGCAGTGTGTATGTTCTACAAGAGAGCCAAGAGCTCCCTGTTCGTGAGGCTGTTGAGAAGTGGCATCCAACATTCAGTGCTCAGGTATGTTAGTAAGAAGTACTGTAGTCCTATGAGGGCAAATGTGTGGATTTTTAAACATTTTGCCATAATTGCACAATTTTGCATTTTTACTTAATGTCATGTTATGTTTCTTAAAATAAACCTATTGTTGAAATACAGTGGGGTTCAACTGTTTTTGTGACAAATCTGTGTGCATTTTAGTAAATTTCTGAAAAATAATCTGATGTATTTTTGACTTTTGTTCAGTTCTATTTCTGCACTTGTGCCTCACCTGTTTGTAATGTCACTTTTTTTTTTTTTAAGATTAATGGTGCTTTGTTCTTTTGTCTCATTCCTTGTGGCTTTTCAGGTCTAACTTCTCATTTGTTTGCACACAGGTGACATGGTCTTTCTCTTCTGTTTCTCCTTGCTTTTGTCTGCCGCTGACACCCCAGCAGGAATGTCAAGTCAGGCTTTCCAGCCTGAGAATGCTGTGTATTGGAAAGCCCTGACCCACCCTTTACACTGAATTTCCCAGCATCCTTGTTACAGAGAACTAGAGGCCCCTGGATTTTAAAGCAAAGCTCCAGCATTCTGTGTGGTTTCTGCTGCAGCAATGGTGCTTAGCAGAACTGCTTGTACCTGATACTGGTTGGTTGAGAATCCTTGTTCTTTTCCAGAGACTGTCTCATGGCCAGTGGAGATGCCAAGTCATGGCAGCCTAGGAAAACAACATGGAATTCTCTTGTTTGGGACGGTGCTGATGTTGTCAGGTTCTCCAGGCGCCGTGTGCAGTCCCAGGGCTCTGATCTCAGTGTGACTGCAGAGGTGTGGTGGGGTGGCTAGTGAGAGTGGGATGTTGGTGTGAGGGCTGCCCTGTGGGAAAGACAGACCAGGAAGGCACCGTGGTTCTGGTGGCAACACTTGGAATGTATCAAGGCCTGTCTTAGGGTGGATGATGAGTGAGTCAAGAGCTTATGGGCTCTGCTCATAGGGCATTGGGGTAAGGGTGACCTGCTGTGGGTGTTTACTACTGGCCACTTGAGCAGGAGGAACTGGATGAGGCTTTCTGCTGGCAGCCTCTTCAGGGATCTTGGAACAACCCCAAGGGAGCAGGGAAGAGGGGTCCAAGAGAGCTGGTTGATATTCAAGGATCACTTCCTTCAGGGTCTGAAATGACGCAACCTGATAAATAAGAAATTGGGTAAAAGGGGCAAGACACCTGTGTGGGTAAAGAAGGAATTCAATTCGTCCATAAGCAGGAAATACACAAAAGATGGAAGCAGGATCAGAACAAAAGAGGGGCAGGAGTGTTTCAACCATGTTCTTTGATTTCCCAATTTCTCTTCTGCTGCCATGGCAAAGAGCAGATACATGGATTGTCCCCCAGTGCCCCAAGTTCTCTTGGAGCTCTTTGAAATCCTTTCAATGTTGCATGTGTTACAATGCTAATGCTATAACAGAGGTGGATGAGATCACTTTGCAAGGTCAGGTTAACCTACTTGGGTGCAAGGAGCCATGAGCAGCTAACTGAGGGAGCTGGCGAGCCACTGGTTTGCAAACGATTATACTCTTTTAAGTGTCAATAAGGACATTCCTTCTTTGGATACGGAAGTAAATTCCAATGTATTTTTTTGAAGAGAGAAGTAGCTGGGCCCTTGAGAGATTCTGTCTGCAGGTTGAAGGTAGAATTATTTGCTGGGCATGTTTCTCCTTTCAGACATCCTTTTGGAAGTGGGTCGTGTTACTTTGGAAGCATCTGCTCAGGACAGGAACACACAAACCCCTGCACAGCCCCTAAAACAAAGTAGCATTACTTAAATGAATGTAGCTACTATGTGCCCCAAAGCTGTGAAGTGCATGCTGCATGCAGGGGAGTATCTCACAGCTTGGCACTCATGTGCAGCCAGTGGGTGGGGAAATAACCATCCAGCTGTTGCTTTCTCCTTATCTCTTTGCAGCATGTTCTCCCCTCTGGGCCTCTCAGAGATGGAAGAGTGAGACCAACAAGGCTGGATCCTCCCTCATTTCTTAATATCTCACTAAGGTCCCCTGTGCCTCCCAGCTGATTTTTGTGCTTGTGTTTTACACAAATAATGATGCAGTTATCCACTGTAAGAGGCAGGTACTTATTAACTTTAACAAAGATTCTGCAAACAAGCTGCTTCTTAAAAAGCAGGAGCAGGAAAACCAACTGATTTCTAACATCTCTCCAAGTGGAGTTTTTGAAGCACAAGACAGGTGTTTGTCAGCTTTCACTTTCAGGAGGTGCTGGTTTTGTTTTTGCTCTGTGTTTAGCCAATAGGACATACAACTTGTACAGACTCTGTCTTTGAAAGCTTTGGCCCTCTACAAAATGCAATTTAAAGCAGTCACCACCTGAGAAGCTGGGGTGGAGGGGTGAACAGACACTGAGAGTGATCAAGCACATGTACAAACCCCTGAATATTGTTTCCTTTGGAAAAATTGCTAAAAATCCCCACTTGGAGAACATTTGGCTGGGTTTGACTGTTTGTGAAGGATTAGGTGGATTCCTGCATGTCACAAGCTTTGAGTGAAGAAGGCCTAGATCTGCCTGAAGAGGAGCAGAAGGGAAATAGGTAAAGCATGATGCCCTGCTCTTTGTAGTACCGGAATGATGGGGAGGCCTTCCCAGCATGGAAGGACCTCTGTGTTATACAAGTGGGTCACAGGTTTCTCCTCTGCCCTCCTTCTTTCTGTGGCTGTGGGCCAAGGCATAGCCTGGCCCCAAAGCCATGCCAGGGTAACAGGACTGGAGGCTGTGCTCAAATAACCTGAAGCTGCTGTCTTTTAACAGATCAGCTCCACAATTTGCAGATGGTACGTGCTTATTTAGACCTTTAAGTGTCACTGAGTGCTAGCAATGATAACATACCTGTAAAATATCAACCAAAACTGTACCAAAAATACCTATTTTAAGGAATGCCCTCTGTGTTCCCATGTCTCCTTAGGTCTGCAGGCCTCTGCTTTGCAGCCCTCACTGTCACACGATGCTGGCAACGTCCAGCCCAAGTGTAGGAAGTGTGAACTGTGTGCTCACTTTGTGCCAACTTGATCCTATTACTTAATGATACATATCTAATTTTTGCTTATCTATAAACTGATAAGCAAAGTTTCATTAGATTAATTATTTTGAAGTCAAGATGGTATGTGACACGTCAGTTGCAGAAAAAGATTCACAGATGCATTTTGAATTACCTTAAACCCTTCCAGTTTGATTCAGTTCATATTCCTTCAGTAACAAATTTCTTTATAGATTCTGAAAAGTTCAGGGGCAGGAATATTTGGTGAATATCAAATTAACCTTGTCCAACAGCCAATAAATTAAGTGCTGAAATTATATTTACTCTGCAAATTTCCATTTTGTTTTTTTTTTTAAGTAAAAGTTATACCACATTTTATATCAAAACTAGTGTATGGAGAGGAAGTGTTGAGAAGAAAGCCATTGGATTAGTAATTTAAATTTCAATTTTTTTATGGGACAATGAAATAGTAAAGGAGAGTTTCTGCTGCTTTTGTTCATCTCAACCACAAGGGAGATTATCCAAGGTTTTCTGAAGTGATTTTGAAGAGCAGTCTCAGTAGTGTGAATTGCTATTGTGTCTGAAGTGCATTAAAAATGGTCACAGCCCAGTAATTATCAGCAAAAACCTTTATAAATTAGGCAACTGCTATTAACATGGAGATGGAAGGAGGGACAATACCTAACAAAGGCAAATCCATGTTTTTCATCATGGGGTAATCCATGATGATTACCCCATCCAGGGGTAATTCTGGTCTAAAATGGCTCAGTGCTAAGGGAACTGCTAAGTATCCACAAGCAAAATAGAAAGTACATTTTTGGAAGTGTAGAAGTGAATTTATTCTGAAAGTCTAAAGGAATTTCACCTTTTGCAATGCCATTTTTTTTGCAATAGCTTTCTTCCCACGTTACACCTTTAGGAATAAATGACTCCCATAAACTCAAGGTCTGGTTGCAGCCTCCTTGGCAGGCAGCTCCTGGTGCCCTCCCATGGGGTGGAGCACAGAGCACCACATGCACCTCCAACTATGTGTAATGAACCCCCACAGCACCTATAACTGCCTTTAAGGATTTACTCATTTTAGAAGACAGAAAAAGCATCAGATATGCTTGTTATGTTTCTGTCTGTAATGCATTTTTAGAGGGAATCACTGGTAGGAGCAGAAAGAGCTGGACCACAAGATTGATCAGCCCAAGGTAGTGCAATTGGAATTCTCTCCCTGACTGAGCTAATGGGGGGTGCCTGGGAGACAAGCATGGAGCTGCCTGTCAATACTCCCCAAGCTCCAGCAATCTACCATCTGCAGTGCCAGAGGTGACATCTCTGTGTTTAATAGCCCTCAATGGATTTCTCCCCAGAATTTATCTTGCTGTCTTTTGAGCACTGAAGAGTTTTTTATCAAGCTGTTACAACTGCCTGGTAGAAAATCCTTTTAAATAGGAGATGTTTATTGTGTGTCCTGTGTTGTGAGAGGAACATCTGAGCTGGCTGGGACAGCACAATTTGCAGCCTTGTATGCTAGTGCAAACTGGGAACTTGTGTGTGGGTTTGGGCATTGCTTGTGTCCTTGCAAGGAAGATATTTCTGCCTGGGCCATATGAAAGAGTATGGATGACTGCACGTGGCTATAAGGCAGGAAACATGGGCTACAAGAGATGCTGACTGGCAAAGTTAACTTGGATGCATCATTTTGCTGTCTCCATTTACCTTTCTGATGAATTTTCTGCTCAGATTGAATAAAAACATTTCCCTGGCCCACCCAAAATCAGTTTTTTTCCTTTTTTTTTTTTTTTTTTTTGTGCTTCAGTAGTGCATTGCAGCATCAGGATTATAAATGTGGCAGGGGAATGTTTTAAATCCTCCAAATGGGGATTTGCAACGTAAGTCTGGTGGAAACATTCCTCCTGAAATTGGGTTACATTAATCTTTACAAAGCATGGACTCACATTGTGGACATTGCTCATTTAAAAGTCCAAGTCAACTGCTTGGTTACTGGCAAAAATTACCAGGAATTTTCTGTATCTTTTCCCCTCACTGAAGGGTGACATTTACCCCTTGATAAGTATTGCTATGGCTTGTCAACCACTTCATTTCTTGGGTGATCAAAATCACCTGATGCAGGATTTTGGGTGACCCAGAAGCCATGCAGGAGAACTTCAGGCAGAGGATTAAAATGCTAATAGCACATAGGCAAAGACATCCACGTGCAAATTTCCCTGGAGGAGAGTGGAAGCAGAGCCTGCAAAAATAAGTTGTAAAGAAAGAGTAAGTTAATATGTACAAGAAAAAGCAATATCTGACAAATAATTTATCAGCATCCTCAAGGAGCTGAGAGATGCCAGCATTCCAAGCACTGCAAATGGAGAGTTTGCCCTGGGTTTGTTCCTGGTGGGTGAAGGGCCATCCCTGTTCAGGAGAAGTTAATGTGAGATACAATAGCCTTTGGATGTAACAGGTGGCACAGGCTGTTCCAAGTCACAGAAAGGCTTTACATCTGAGGGTAGAGCCTCTGATCTCAACCTTTGATCTCAGCTGCAGCTGGGGTGGGGGACAAGGTCAGCAGAAGGCTTTAAAAGCGAGGAGGTCGCTCCCAGGGGAGCCAGCAGCCAGCATTCCCAAGGGACCTGAGTGGGAGCAGTGCCATCAGACAGTGGCCAGTGAGTGTGGGTGGGGTGGCATGCTTGGCCTGAGGGCAACTTGGCCCATGGAGCCCTTGGATCAGCAGGTAAAGCTGCATTATACTCAGGTTTGATGTATCATGGGGCAAAAAATCAGCCCCAACCAAATAAAACAGGTGGTATAGAAAAATAGCTGTACAGTCCAAGAATAGTCTCTAGTTGATCTGAGTTACAGAATGAAGACTCTGATTGTATGTGTTGGTTCCAAAAGACAGCAATTTAATAAATCAAGGAAAGGAGATGGTAAATGTCAACTGGATTGAGATGTAAGGGCCTTGATTGTGCAAGTGACATGGAATTCCTTTATTTCCAAGTTGTTGTTAGTAGCCTCAGAGAGATTCCTGAAGAGGATTAAAGAATAGTGGAGAAAGAATCCAGAATACCTGTCTAAAGGATAAGTCTAAATAAACTAGCAGGAATAAAGCAGGAAGCCTACAGAGAGTGGTAAGTGGAGAAATGGGACATCCAGACTTGTTTGACTTCACAAAAAGGAAATAGGGGTAAAATGAGAGAGCTGATGAGTAAATCTGTGCCAGACAAAGACAACTCTCACTTTAAAATTACAAAGTTGTGGTTAAGAGTGTGGTAACAGAAGGGGTAATACCTGTGAGAGAATGATCCTGAGCCCTCCTTAGTGCTGATGTCTCAGAAAGCACAGGGGATGCCACAGGAGAAATGAGGAGAGACTGGGTCTGTATCACATCACTGTCTGCTGATTGCTCAGGCTATTAAACCCTCTAAAAATAATCCCAAATTTTATAATCCCAAAATTGGATTCCCTTAAATCTTCTTCTGGATGCCTTGTTTTACAGTTGGGGAAGTAACAGTCAGCTGGTGTGATTTTTATTTTTTACTGTACACTATATTATCATTTAACTTTCATTCCTCTTTTTGGTTTCCTGTATTATGTAAGAATTTGATACAGAAAAGATGGACAATGATCTGATACCATAATCTGATTCTATGATAAAATGTCTTCTCAATATATCTCTCATTAAACATCAAATCAAATGCACAAATATATTAATCATGTAAGACTTCTAAAGGTAGTGTATCATTAGTCACAGTTTTAGAATTGGTAGTAATAAAAAATAACCTTTCTTTTTAATAGAATGCATAAAGTTCAAGCTCAATGTTTTTCAAGGACTACCAAAAAAATTTGTACTTGAGGGGCCTGAGAATTTTGTGTATCCTAAATTTTGGTAGATTGGGAAACAATATATTTTTAAATACCAAACATAATGTTAAATAAGGAAATGTAGCCTCACTATAACCACCCCTTAATCAGTTTTATTTTGCCTAGTTTCAGAACTCCTTGTATATGTCAATATTTTTGGGATCTTGGTACTCTCCATAATATTTGAGTGGCCTCAATTGGGTAGAACAACCATAAATGAAAGAAGCAGTGCAATGAAATGCAATTTGATGAGTAATAAGATCTCTTAAACATCAACAGACAGGCATTCCCACATCACCACTATTACTTTTTAACTTGGGTTTTCTTTTTAAAATCTCACCCTACAGTAGTGAAATAGAGTTAATGTAATTCTAAAAGAAAATTATTTATTTTTATGTAAGGACTTAGGTGATGGGGTATAATAGACTGCACCAGAATGTTCCGTATACTGTGGATACCTGCAGTAGAAAAACCATGTTTCATGAATATCTGTCAGACCACTTTATTACCTAATATCAGAACAAGAGAAACTTGCAAGTACAATCTTCCTTGACCCTGAAATTAAAACATAGCATTCCTCATAGTGTAACGGGGCAATTTCCTTATTATTTATCATTTTACTGCAAAAGACTTAGTAGGTCATCTTTTGATGTAGCAAAGAAATGCCAGGAAAGCCAAAAACTTACCCTTCTGGATATTATCCAGATAGAAATTAGAGTTCTTAAAGACTGAATTTATTAGATATAACATTTTGAGCTAATATTTTTTCCAGTTACAGTCAAGTTCCTTTCATATTCCAGTGAAATCCTTGGCAAGGGGTTGGAGCTGGATGATCTTTAAGGTCCCTTCCAACCCAAACCCCTCTGTGATTCTGTGTAAACAGCAGTGAATCCTATTGTGGATCCTAGTGGATCAAGCTTGGAGCCATGTGTGGGGCAATCTGTGCCCTGTTAGACTGGATCTGACCATGACTCCCCAAGCACAGAGGCAGGGAGTGGATGCCAAGGGATGAGAGTGAGGATGGAGCAGGTGTGTGGGGATCCTCTCCCAGTGTAACCTCTCACCCTCTGAGGGCCTCCCGAACCTGCAGCGATGCCTTTAGAGTGCTGAATGTGGGCTTACCTGAATTTCCTTTAATTAAAAATAAATGGAGATGAATGGTCTTGGACTCTAGCAAAAAGGGCAGTGAAGAAAGGCTATGAGAAGAACAAAAATCACCTATTATCCTTCAGGACAGGACTGAAAGATTTCAATGGAGGTGTAACTGTTTAGCAAAGGGATTCCAAAACTCATCCCTGATGTATCTGAAAGACTCATGGAAAAGTAACGTATGTTTAACTTATTTTTCCTTTTATCCTCATTTTATTTTAATGGCCAGGGAAAATGGGAAGAATGCAAATGAGTGAATGCCCTCTTTGATCTGTGCTGTTCCTGGGCATAATCTGGTAACCTGGCAGGCATCAGGCACGAGTGGAATTGCTGCCCCTAAGTAGGAAGAAACTTCAGCCCCTTTGCAAGCAGTTGCTCAATTTGGTTGCTGGTTTGAGGGAGGCAACAGCCAAAAGAGCCCTGTCCTCCTGCAGAACAGGGGAGCTGGGCCCACTGTGGGGCTGATCACCTGCTGTTTACATCATGGGGATTATTCTTTTGAGCAGGAATAACCTGAAACCATAAGGACTTCCACCCACATCTGAGAAGTGCACCATGAAGGATTCACCCTAAAAAAGGTACGAACACAGCGTCGAGTTCTCTCCAGAGGGACTGTGACAGGAGTAAACTCCAGAAGCCAACTCCTGAGGTGGACACAGAGCCACAGGCTGGTGTGGGAGAGAACAGAAAGTGCAGGCACTGACTTCATCTGGGACTGAGGTCTGTCCCTGGACATGGAGGCCGTAGGAGTATTTTGAGGGTATGTATTTGAAATACAGGTGGAAGAGCTGGGCAGGGTTATTGGAGAGGGAAGGGTGGTCTTGGTTGTGTTGGAATTGAACAACAGAACAGTTAAAAGGCAGCAAAAGGATTAAAGCTTCAAGAGCAGGTGATTGTCTCTACCTCTAGATTATTTTATTTTGCTTTAAAATGATGTCTGAGTAGATGTTATGCATATTCTGTACAACACACATCTCCTCTGCTCTGCAGGACACCGGGAAGCAGGGTTTGCTCTGGAGTCTGCTCTGACCATGTCTCCTCCAGTCCTTTCAGACCTGGGCTATGTCCCCCCTGATGGTGGATGGGGCTGGGCAGTGGTGTTCGGAGCTTCCATCTCAATTGGGTTTGCATTTACATTTCCTAAAGCATTCACAATCTACTTTAAAGAGATCCAGGCTGTTTTCAACATCTCCTACAGCCAGATTGCCTGGACAACATCCATCATGTGTGCTACCACCTATGGAGGAGGTAAGTGAAGCAAGGGTGTGTCTTCCTTTGGAAAGAGATCTGACCTCTACACCAAAAGGGGAGAATGTATTTCTTTAAGAAAGTTCTTGGAAAGTGCTGACTGTAACTCTGGCTTTGTTTTCTGATGTGATATACACTGGCAAAACTGAGAAAACAAGTAGTGCTGAGTTTTTTATTGGCAACATATATGACATCCTCAATTATTATTTCATCAGAAATCTTGCTATGAGGGGAGACTTGGAATTATTTGAATCTGGGCAGTTATTTCAATACACTTTTGTTCTGTTCCTATTTTTGTCTTTCTTTTTGAAACAAACATGTGCTACTTGTACTCATGATTGCAGAGAAGCCACTGAAACTCAAAGCCCGAGTTTTGCTAATGTACAGACACGGAATATGTGCATGTATATCTTTAGATAGCACTGAAATGTTTTTCCCTGAATCTGTTGCTAAAAATCTTCCTTCAAATGAGTAAGAGATGATGTTTTAGATTTTTCTCTGCAGAATCTTTCTAAAAGAACAAATACATCCACCAGTTTCTTAAAATTAAGATGTTCATTGGGTACTTGTAACCTGGCTGCAAAAGTTGCTGTTGTGGGAAGGTATCTCTTGTCCTCACAATGAAACCATCAAGTGGATGCTCCCCGAGGGTTGTTTCCCTCAGATACTGATGCCAGGTTATCAGTCTGACACTTTGATCTGAGTAGCTGGTTAATCTTGCTGTTAATGGTTAGTAGAGACCATCTGGTTTTAGGCTGCTGGTGCCTGTGAGGTGCAGCTGCTGGCAGCTATTCCTGGGCTCTCAGCTTGTTTTGCAAGGGTGAAAGGTAAAAGGATTAACACTTAAGAACACAAGAATAGCCACTCAATTCACACCTACCCCAACAGTAGTATTCTTCCTAAAACAAGGCACTCACACTCTGGGGGAAGAGTATTACAAAAATTTTGTAGATGGAGGGATCCTCTCACCTTCAGGACAGGGTGGTTTGGAGGCTTGCTGGGCCACTCACTGCAGAGATCAGGGGTACACCCTGTGTACAGAAGTATTACACACTCATGTGCTTTAGGAACTGGTTTTACGTGGAAATAATAAAAAAAAAGAGTTGGTGTGCGATGGATTAAGGTGAAAGGAGATGTACATGACCAGAGAGGTGTCAGGGATGAGCTGCTTGTAGAAAGAGTGTTTTCAGGTCTGGCTGGAGTGGATCAGACCATTGTGAGGCAGATTTGCTGGGCTCTTTGGGCTGTGCCCTCTGCTGCAGATGGACAGAAGGGTTTACTTCCAGGGGGAGTAAATCAGCAGCTCTACTGAACACTGATTTTTCCCTTGAAACAATGGCTGTGTATCCTCTGGCTGCTGTTTGGCTCTGGTGTTTTCGTGTAAGGAGCTGAGAAGGGCTGACAGAGTCAGAGCCAGAGACTGAACAGAGATTAATTTAGAGGGTTCATTTCCTCAGGGTGGCTCTTCAGGGCCCTCTGGAAGCTGGATGTCTGAAACTGAGCACCAGACACTGGACATGTCTCAGAGTTGGGATTTCTGGCTTTTTATTCTCCACATTCCCTGAGCAAGGGCCCTCCACATCCAAATGGAAATACAGAGGAGAGGACAGCAAGGGAGCTGTCTGTGGTATTGATGGGGGAAGAAGACATTACAGTATGTGACTTGTGGCTTTCATCACTGATCTTCCCATCTTTAAATACAGACTTCTGTGAAATCATATTGCTGCAGAGCTGTTATTATAAACTACAGTCATGTGTGCAAGTGCCTGACTTTCCCAGATGCCACCTGTAACAACAGGAGGGTGCAACACAAGCAGGGAAATATGAGATGCTGTGAAGCAGGTTGACTTTTCCTTTTCAGCATTGCATTTATATTCACACAGACTCTGGGCCAAGAACTCAGTGCTGGTAGGGGTGTCCTGTCCCTTTCACAAACACCTGTGTTCATTGCTCCTTTCCTCTCTGGGGGTTTGTCCCCCAGACAGTACCTGGTGCTCTTCACTTCACTCAGCTTTTAAATCACTGCAGCTTACCAAACAGATCTTATAAAAAACATAAATCTGAGGAAAAAAATCCCTGTTTACTCATTCTAGAATTAAGGAAGATCAAGTGTCTCGTCTGTTCTTGCACATGATTCATAATTCTAAACATTTCCCTGTCATGTTCTCATCTTTCAGTTTTGCTGCCAGTAACTGGTGTTGACATCTCCATAGGTCTGAAAGCAGCAGCATGCTAATAATAATGGAAGAGAGAACGGCAATAATAACAGATTTAGGAATTTCATCTTGGGGAATAAATATCTTTTGAGTGCATATGTAATTGAATACTCCATTTGATCTTCCTTTCAGCTACAGCAACATAAGTCTAGAGCAGTTCTGTAGCATCCAGTGAAGCTGCATGCTGTGTTTGAGGCAGGAGGAAGGCACAGAGCCTGCCTAGAGTGGTTGAAAGAATGCAGAGGTTCCCTTCAAACCCAGCTTTATTTTACAAAATTCAGAAAAGCTGCAGCTAACTGTATACAAAGCAGTTGTTTAGGACAGCCTGCACTAGAGTGAGTAGGGAAAAACCCAAAGCTTCAACAAACATTGAATATCATTTTGTGTGAAGCCTAGGCTGCACTGAAGTCATCAGGCATCTTGCCATCACCTTTAGTGGAGACAGGATTTCATCTTTCAGCTGCTGAGTTTGATCTGCTGAACTGTAGCACTAGAAACCTGGCAAATTTCAGCCCTAAGCATTTAGGGAAAGGGGGCTTCCCCAAAGGTCTTCAGGAATGTGGAGTAATGGAGCACCCTGTAAACCTTACCTAGGTAATAGATGCATCTTTGAATCATGTCTTACAATAAGTTTTTTCTGTAGAAATAAGGGGGCTCTTAAGAAGGTCAGTCTGTAAATCTGGGATTACAGCAGGCTTGAGCAAATACTACACTTGGACCAAAAAGTCTCCTCTTTTTGATCTTGTGGGGTAACAGGGATGTACAATGTCAAAAGTTCAACAAGTTCCTTAAGAATTCTCCGTGCAAGACCTTGAAAGTTAATGCTGAAGCATCCAGCTTGATCTGCAGGATCAGCAATGGGCAGCCAGAAGGGCAAAACAACCCAGAGGATTCAGGCCCAGGAGCGGGGCTGAGTTTACCCCCAGCACTCCTGTGCATTGCATCACCCTGTGTTAAGGGCACAGGGATGTCACACACAGCTCTCTGCACCACGTGCTCTGTGCACTCAACTCCTCCCAGGTTTGTTTCCATCTCTTGTTTCCATATTCCCAGTGTTTTACTGAATTTGAAGGGTAATGAGGAGCTTGCTGGCTTTCCTCCTCCCCACCAAGAGGAGCTGATTGTGTTCCAAATAGCTGCAGACTTGATCCTGTTGTCCTGCTTCCCACCTGCTCTCTTACAGTGCCCAGAGCCTTGCTGGTGACAAGCCCTGTGTGGTGCCAGCTGAGACTGGCTCCTGCTCAGATCATCCTTGTCCTTGAAGCAGATCAAAGGTGTCCTACACACACGCAGCAAACAGCAGTACCTGCTCCCAGAACACTGCAGTCCTAGGGAATGATTTCTTGGGGGAACTCATGTCAAGAGGGGATGCCCTTGTGGAGTTACAATTGCTTATCACATTTCTATTTGGTGGGGAATCAAAACCCATAACTGCTGCTTTATAATATATGTCTATTGACTATCCCTCCATTATCTTCACACCTGGGTGAGGTGGGGTTAAGTTTTTTGGAAAATACTTGTGTTATGTAATGACAAGCAGTACTATGATCTGCAAACAATGGTGTTCCAGAGACTACTTGTAAACTGCTGTGCCACCCCCTTGTCCCCAGGCCACTGACCCTCAATTCAGGCTCAGTCAACATTGTGCAATTCCAGGTTTTTGCTGCTCTGGAGTGGGAATTGCTCTTCATGGTGATCCTGCAACATCTCTCCTCTTGCAATCATCATGAGGGTTTAATGAGACCTAAAGCTCTCCAACTTGCTGAAGTGTTATTCAGGCAGCCTTGAGGCAGCTGATCCTCTTCCTGCCCTGTTGACAACTACTTGAGAATTTACTTGGAGATAACTGGAGATGTAATCCAAGATTTTCTTGGAGGTGAGCTGGAGACAGCACTGCTGTGCTGTACCCAGATGTGCTGAGGGCCATTCCTTGGAGATGGTGCTTGTGGCTTGGGGCTGGATGTGTCATAATTTATAGGATTAGTTTTGGCAGTCTAAGCTGAAGATCTTTGCTAATCCAGTTCCTTTTCACTGAAGGGAGTAAGGAAACTCTCACAAGAATATTTCCACTGGAAATCACAGGCAGGCTAAGTGGGTAAGGCTGACTGGGGTAAGGTGGGATACCACACTGATTTTAGTTTGACAACACCAAAGAGTCTTTATGCACTACGTGTTTACCTTGACCAAAAATCTATGGACTCGTTATCCCATGGTAAAACCTCACAGCAAGGAGAGCAAGGCTTGAATCTGGAACTGGAGAGGCATGGGGGGGAAGGCAGAGGTTTCCCTCCACACACAGTGTCACCAGTGGAGTCCCCCTTATTTTCAGTACAAATGAAAGAGTGACCTGCTCTGCTCTGGCTAATGTGTAATTACACCTTCAACACAACCTACTGCCCCAGCTGTTTGTTTGCCTCTCTTTGTGTGCACAATCTTAAATGCCCTCAGGCCCTGCATTCAGCAGCATTTGGAAAAAACCACAGTATTTCTCCTCATTTTTAGCCATTTAGGACTTGGCATAACCAGGCTTCTGCCATAAATTTTAATAGTTAAATTCTTGATGTTTCTCTGAGTACTTCAACCATGTTGTTTTTCTCTTTCTATGCAGTCTTTTTCAAATATAACAGAGGAAGATCCTTCTGGGATTAAAATGTAAATGAGACAAAGATGCAATAGCAAAGGAGTAATTTGTTTTAATTCCCCAGTGAAAACATTCCAGTTACTAGATCTAGATTGTCACCATCTTTTTACCAACAAGAATGTTTTGGTTTGGGCTGCTGATTAAACTCCTGCAACAAGGGAAAAACAGAAGAAATGGTGTTACTGTTAGGTTTATTCTGTTTTCTCCAGGAAACCAGCACATCCTGCAGTGATGCTTCATGCACCTGGCTGGTTTGATGGCACAGACACAGGGCTGGGGCTGTCTGAGAGGTTTCCTGGCTCCGGGGAGACTTATTTCATGTCATGAATCCCTCTGCCTGTCCAGATTTCGCACTATTAATACCGGGGTTTAGCAAAAAGCAAGTTTGACATTTCTTAACTTTCTATTTTGACCTCTCCTTGACCCCCTTATTAAACATTACTCAGTGAAAAATAAAGGCAGGAGGCTCTGCCAGTGTCCCAGGGGGTTTCAGAGCCAGCCCTGATGTCACTTGGCTCTGTGCAGTGTCACCCCAGCACCAGGTGCAGGGGATGAGGGGCTGGTGGCTCTGGCTGCAGCAGGACATCTCACTCAGCAGCAAAGAGGTTGCATGGAAATTAAAGGTGCCCCCCTCCCAAATAGCCATGGAGATGTCAGGGGATGTGGATTGGCCATGTTTGACCAACACATGCTGCTTGGAACTTGGTGGAGGGCTGCCTGCACCCCTCCTGCTGCTCAGTGCCCTAGGAACCACCAGACAGGGTTAGGTTGCCTTTAATTAAAGACTCAGGCATGGAAATATTAGTGGTAAATCCCTGAATGATGGGATCTTGTGGCTAAACATTGAGAATGTGTTTTATCAGCCTGGTTGTGCTCAGTGGTGGGGAGAACACAGGGTATAAAGGTAATTCTGTGCTCGCTGGGAAGAAAAGTGATGCTTTGTCCCCCAGCTGGCATTTTGTGCTGGCATCTGGTTGGCAGAGCCAAGAAGTTTGGTGACTTGAAGTATTAATCTGTATCTGTATGGAGTGATCCCTTGAAAAAAATAAGTTTCATTAGGAACATAAATATATGGGCCTATTTTTTGAGGACTGTCTCTCTCCTAAGGCAGGTCACACAAGGCAACTGCAGGGGATGTTCTCTAGAATGGCACCCAATTTATTATTTCTGGAGAAGGGAATTCTCATATTCCAGTGATGGTATTGCATGGGTCCAGTCCTTTGGTATTGCAGAAAATTGCTGCCTATATTCTCATTCATTAATTCAGGAGCTCCATTTTAACTGTGGTTGTGGATTGGATTTCACTCCTGCTCCATTTTATGAGCAAATGGAACATGACAATAGAGCAGTTTTAAGAAATGGGGTGTGCTATTAAAGACCCTCTAAAGAAGTGCAGAGGTACCTCTTTTGGCACTTACCAGATGCTGTTTTCATGCAGCAAAGCTAGGTATGGATTTTTTTATTTAATGTGGAAGCAATTTCTAAAGACTTTTATTGACTTGCAAAGACTCAGTGAAGAAAAAAAACTGTTGGAGTTACAGAGTTGTAGCTCTTACCTTTGGCTGCCATAAAATGCTTTGCATAAAAGGCTTTGAATAAAATTATTTCCAAATACCAAAGTGGTTCACTTAAAAGAAATAGAAATGTTTTCAATTCTTGAGGCAGCCCAGAGTTTTCCCCTCCACCCCATTTTTTTTTTTTCCTTTTTCCAAGACAAGAAAAACCACTCAAATTGTCCTCACTGGTCACTTTTTGGGGGGGAAATTATGTGGTTCACTATACTTTTGGTGAGGCAGTAGTTCAAGTTGTCCAGGGAAGCTGTGGCTGCCCCATCCCTGAAAATGTTCAAAGCCAAGTTGGATGAGGCTTGAAACAACCTGGTGTGGTGGAAGGTGTCTCTCACTGTGGGTGGGGGATGGTCTCTGTCCTCTCAAGCCATTCAGTGGTTCTGTGATTTTAAATATTGTTCATCAAACCTTGGGCTTCAATAACTGAAGGATGTTAGCTCACTTAGTTAAAAAATCATGACCTGGGCACTGTCACAGAAAGCTTTGTGAAGACTGGAAAATGGGGAGAGAGAAGAGTTTCAGATTCTGCTAGGCTCCCTTTTCCCAGCATGTTCCTTGTCTTTCAGCAGCTCTGGAGTGGAGCACTGGGAATAACAACAGCAGTCACTTATTTACACGGAGCACTGTGATAGGGAAATGAGTCATTTGAAAAGGTGTTTTGCAATTTTAATCAATTTTGTTGTTGCTTGCCAGCAAATTAAAAACCTGCCCTCCAGGAAGTGTCTGCTGTCAGTGGATGAGAAAGCAGAGCCTGGTCCCCGGGGGAGAGTCTGTGGTCCTGACATGGAGGGGGAGCACTGGCACAGGCAGCTGCTGTGAGATGAGCCCCCAAAAAAAAGCTAAAAGTCCTTTTTGACCTAGTGATCCAGCGTCAGTCTCACCCTCTGGCCTCGGGCTGTTCTGATTTGCTTGTGAGCTTCTCTTCAGAGCAGCAATAGTCGTGCAAAGACTTATCACATTTAGACATATTTAGAAATCATTTGTTTGCCCCCAGTGTCACCTGCTGCAAGTGGTTCCCTGCTCCAGTTCTGAGTTTGCTATGAGTTTGTGTGAAAGTTTACCCAGAGTTGCCCTGCTGGGGTTGGCTGCAGGGGCCATTCTTTAGCAAGACACACAATTTAGTCGTCCTGGAGAAGGAAATTCTCATCTCCCAGCGGAGATTTCTTGCTGCTTCCATGGCTGGATTTGTACTTGCTTCTTCCTCCCTCTGCTCCCTGGGCTTTCCATTTGTCCTCCCGCCATCCATGCTGCTGCTAAGGATGTGCCAAGTTCAATCTTCGGTGTTTTGTTTGGTTTTATTTTTGATTTTTAACAGAACACAGAAAGCAGATGCTGAAACAACTGAATGCTGGTATCTTCACAGCCCATAAAGTGGGTCAGGGTTGTACCAGAATAAAACTCTCCAAGTCATCATGCTGTGATCCCACAGCTGAGAGTAAAGGTTTCTGGTCATTTTGAGTTTACTCAATCTTATAGGAAGAAGGAAAGGGCAGTAAAAAAAACACCTTACCGTGGTGTCGTGAGGAGATTTTAAAGCTCCATATTAACTGTGCCAGGTAAACAGCAGAGAAGGTCCTGATTTTTCACCCTCTTAGTTGCTTCCCTGTGCATGCAGAAAAATGGGACACACAGGGGCTGTTGGTTAAGCCAGGAGGAGGCAAGGTTGAGTAAGACACAAGGTTTATGGTGAAACTGCACCTTCCCAGCCAGAGCAAACACTGCTTAATGTTTTCCCAACCAGAGCTCCATGTAAAACCTAGAATACACAGCAAACTGGGGAACATGAACAGGGGGCAGAAGTCTGCAATGATCACAGAATCACAGAATTCTGAATTGGGTTGGAAGGGACCTTAGAGGCCATCCTGTTCTAACCTCCCTGCCACTTTGCTCTCTCTCAGGTTGCTCCAAGCCCCATCCAATCTGTCCTGGAACACTTCCAGGGATGGGGCATCCACAGCTTCTCTGGGCAACCTGTGCCAATGTCCCATCACACTCATAGTGAAGAATTTTCTCCCAACATCTAATCCAAACCTCCCCTCTCGCAGTTTAAAACCATTACCTCTTGTCCTATCAGCATCCACCCCTGTGAAAAATCACTTTCCCGTTTTTTATAACGACGATGTGGTCCAGGGGCAGGAGAGCAGCCTGCAACTTGGTATGTCGGAGAAAAGAGCTGTGATTTAGTGCAGAAAAGAGGAGGAAGCACAGGGGAACTAAAGAACGATTTGCATTTAAGTAACTGAGGGTGGTTTAATTAATGCTCGCGGGGTGCTGCTGCCTCGGCTGGGGGCGAGGAAACACGAGGGCACAGGGGGCTGGAGTAAGGGATGTGACTCCCGGGAGGTCTGGAGCGTGTCCCCTGGGGCGGTGGGGCCGGTCCCGGTGGGGCAGGTCCCGCTGGGGCGGTGGGGCCGGTCCCGGTGGGGCAGGTCCCGCTGGGGCGGTG